>BQNB010062771.1:0-30268 GCA_026074375.1 Tanacetum coccineum
ATTAAATCTAAATTAAATACGGGGAGCAGAATAAGGTATCGGGAACCCTAAATACTAAAAATTAAGAAAATAAATGCTAAATTTTATTGAAAATCAAAATTAAATCCTAATTAACTTAATTTGAAAAATAAAGAAAACTAGAACTAAAACGGAGGTCGTTTGAATGCTAAACGAAAAGAAACGGTAAAACGCACCCGGTAAAACGGCTCTAAAACTGAAATTTAAGAGAAATTAAGCCTATACTAAATTTTATATTTTTCCTAGACACTAAATGACAAAAGAAAATTTTATAAAAAAGAAAAATATTTTTTTATTAATTTTTGGATTTTTTATGAATTTTTAAAGATTAATAACTAATTAAAACTAAGAAAATAGAAAAAGACAAAAAATAAAAGTTATAAAAATTCTGAAAAAATAAAATTAAATAAAGAAAAAGTTAACAATTCTAAAAATATAAAAATGCCCAAATTTTACTGATTAAATTAAAAGTAATTAAACTAATTAGATTTTAACCTAAATTAATTATTTAAATTAAATAAACTAACTAAAGTTAACTATAGGGACTAACAGTGAAAGGACATAAGGACTAACGAGGCAACTACCTACTAACTTTGGCTACTAACAGTGTTAACTTATAAAAGAGTTAAATTACACAAATGGTCCCTGAATTGGACCCCGATTGCAAATTAGGTCCAAATTGCTTATTAGCTAAAAGTCAAAACAGGAAAGTTGTAAAGGGGCTTGAGCTTATCATTTTTTATAAAAGGACTAGTGGCTGAAAGGGTCTAAATAAGCCAGAAACATGAGCTTTTTGGGCTGACAGAATGTTAATAAGCTTAAAAGCTTATTGGCTTTTTCTTTGAGCTAAAAAGCTCAAGATAAGCTGAAAATGAATCTAACTAACTATACTAAGCTGAGGCTACCTATATTAACTAAGCTTAATACCAATAAGCCCTAAAGTAAGCTAAAGCAGTGATAAGCTTAAGGCTACTTATTATATAAAAAGGCAGAAATGAGGGGTTTTTAAACCTAAATTAAGCTAAGCAAAAAGGGAAATTAAGCTACTAACTCTTGGGGGCTTAAAGAACTATAATTAAGCTACAATAAAAAGCTAAAAATCCTAAGTGCTTAATACAAAATAAGCAAGTTAATGAGTGCTGAATCCTGGTGCTCAGCACCAGGGGAAAAACAAGCAGTGGAGATTGGCTTATTTGGGCTTATGAAAATAAGCCCAAAAATAACTTTTACCAAATACTAATCCCAAACAGATTTAAAAGGGTGACTAATAAGCTTATATTCAAAATATGAGGGCCTAAAAAACAATAAAAACTGCTGATTTTTGAGGCTCAAAAGTAGGGTTTTCACAAAAGATTGAACTTATTCTCACTTGACTTTTTTTGGTCAAATTAAAAGAAACAGCAACTAAGCTTCTTAAAGGAGTATTTTTATGACTTAAATGAGCTCAAAAGCAAGTTTCTTAAGCTGCTTAGGCAGCTTAAGCCTTAAGCTTAGTTTTACTTATGAAAATTTGACAAAAGAGTGAGGTTTATCTAAAAACTTAATTTTAAACTAAAAGGTATAATTTTTTTGGTCTAATTGAGCACACACACTCAGCCAAAAGTGGCTGAGTGTTTGTGACCCATAAAATACACGAATTGACCCATTTTGACGTTTACCCAAACACCCCTTTAGATAAGTAAAAAAAACGTTTTAACTTGATTTTACTTCAGATTAATTAAGGTTAATTGATATTAATGCTAGTGGGTTTAATAAGAAACAAGAAACAACAACTTTCTTTAAGCATGAACAACGAATTAAAGAGTTGAGTTATAAAAAATAATCAAGAAATTCAAAAGTTACTTCGAATTTGCATTAGACTTTCAAAACAGTACATTACACATAAGAAAACAAGCTGAAGCTTAAAGTTACAATTTAATTAAAGTTTTAATAAAAATAAGCTAAGTTAAACTAGTGTGTGGTATTCGGCTGCTTTTCTTTTCTTTTATAGAGGCTGAAACTCCTTGGTTTGTGCTTGTTGTGAGAGTGCAATGCTTTTCAAGCAATCCTAGCCCTTCGTTTCACTTCTCATGATCTCAGCCATGGATGGGGTGCTCGGGTTGAGTGATTGTGCCAGGGGAGGGGGTTATAGGGTCAATGGGTTGTGGGAAAGGGTGAGAGTGAGCTGTGAGTGGTACTTGGGAGGTGGTATGGCAAGAAAAACCATGGGGGAGGGTGGTATGAGGATTGGCGGGAAAGTGGTGAGGGTACGGTTATGGTTACAGGTTTTAAAGAGAAGATTGGGGAAGAGGCAAGAGCAGCCCCTCAACTCTCTCACTCTTTTCATTTTCTTTTTAAGTCATTTTTCAGTTATAACAAGGTTTAGAAAGTGACACATTTGGTCCTTGTTGTTTTATAACTAAAAGATTAAAAAGAGATTTGGGTTATTGCAAAAATGGTCCCTGCTGTTTTATAACTAAAAGGGTAAAAGGATTTTGGGAAAATTTGCAAAACCAGCCCTTGTGTTTTATTAAACCATTTTTCTTTATAAAAACATCTTTCAAACATGGCATTTTTGGCCCCTTTTCTTTATATTATTTTTTTTTTCATTTTTAATTATAAAACAAAGTTTTTTTTAAAATTTACATTTTGGGTCCTTGAGTTTTATAAAAAAGGTTATTGTGGGCTTTTGTTGGGCTTGGGTTTTGTGTTGGGCTTGTATTGGGCCCAATTGAGTGTGTCTGGGCCCAATAAGGTTTAGGCTTATGTTATTGGGCTTTTTAAGGCCCAATAAGGTTATGGAGTGGGTTTTGTGTGTACAATGGCTGAGATTGGCTGTAACTGGGCTAGGATTGGGCCTTCAAAGTCTTCACAGTCTTTGTCAATTGCACACAAATGGGCTGTTGATTATACTATTGGGCCTTTCCGGCCCATCAGAAGGGTTTAGATTGCATTCAATAGTATTCTTCAGTTCCGGCTCGGTTTGACTGCTGATTCTCAGTATTGATCTAACTTTGGGCATTTTTGGACTTTTGGCCTTGTTTTGCACAGTCTTTCTCCATTCCAATGCCAGTTTTGTCTTTTGGCTTGGTTTTCTGTCTTTTTGTTGTATCCACTTCATGCAAATACAAATTGCCAAAAAAAACATTTATTTGCAGTTTTTGTCTGTTTTTGGTCATTTAAGCTCGTTTTTAGAGGTAAAAGATATGTGTAATTAAGCACTTATCACTGGTCCAAGTCAATGAGCCCACACGTCTCATTTAGTTTTGTGGGTATATAAACCCCTTTATTTGGTGGAAAAGGGGGTTGGTTATTTATTTTCTCTTAAGCTAATATTACATCCTTCCATTTTTCTCTCTTGCTTCTCTCTCTAATTTCTCTCTAGAATTCTTCCTTTTCTCTTATCTTAATTTCTTGGTTAAATCATGGTGAAGTGAAGTGATTCTTGGTTCCTACATTTGGTATCAATCACCTCGGGTAGATAGGTGATTTGCTTGTTGTTTGCTAGCTTATTTCGACCTTTTCATGTGCTTATAAGCTCTCGGCTTATTTGGATTTGCTTATTTTGCTTATAAAGTTTGAAATTTCTTGCATAAAACCCTTATATCATCTTGCTTTATGATTATCATGGCTTAGTTTGTTGGAAAAGTTCTCATTTCAAGACTTTTTAGCTTATTAGGTTGCGGCTTATTTGGTTTGATTTTAAGGTTTTTTGCTTATCTGACTCGAAAAAGCTTTGTACTTTGCTTGTTATAACCGGTCATAGATTATTCCTTTAAGTTTTCATGGCTTATTCTCATGGCAAGGAAGCTTATTTGGTTTAGTTTTGCTTAATCGAGTGTTAAAAAGTTTATTTTTTAAGTTTTTGTATCCTCATAGCGGTTTGACATAAAGTGTTTCTATTTCTTATTGTTTTTAGTCAAATATAGTATAAAAACAAACGAATAGTACTAGTCATGGTGGTTTGGTTAGTGGTCCACATTCATCTTTGTACTGGCAGCGGTTTTTGCTATAGTTCCAGGCTTTGATTTTTGTGTTAGTGGTTTGGTTTAAACCACTGCCACAACAATTTTTATAGGTGACTGCGGTTTATGACTTTTTCCTTGGTAATCTAAACGAAACTCTGTCCGTTTGAAAGAGTCAAATCGTTTGTCAAAGTTTATTTCTATCGCTCTCGGTGGTTGTTACATTACAAGCGGTTTGTGGTTATTTAATTAGGCAGCTCCAGTTTTGGTTTGTGACAGATTGCCAGCGGTTTGGTATATTTTTCAATAGGCAAAGGTTTGTCATTTGCCAGTGGTTTGCCAATTTCGCAGAGGTTTACCAATTTTAGCAACGGTTTGTTTAAAATTTGTTTCACAGAAGTTTGTCATTTGCTAATCGGTTTGCTTAGAAGTGACAGCGGTTTGTTCCATATTTTGGCAGTGTTTGCTTAACTAATTGGCAGCGTATTTGCTAAAAATGTCCTTATGGTTATTTTAATACTTTGTCAAATTTCCTGTGAAACACAGCTGGACAATTAATAATCAAGGACTTTTGATTTACACTTGACTAAAAGACTATTAATTCTACAATCAAAAAGTAATTTTCAAAACCAATTATACACTTTAAATTTTCTCTTGATTTAGTAATATCCTGAAAAAGTCACTTCTTTTCTCGGTTTAAATCATAGATTTGTAAAATCCCGTGGACGTTAATTAAATTCATTTAACCATAATCCAATCACAACACATCTACTTAAGATCATACAAAGCATTTTCACTTCATAACAAATAAACATACATTCATCGATGACTACGCTATTTACAAACATCCACAATTAAGACAGTTCAAATGCATAACAACATCCATGGTAGCTGTTCAAAGGGGATCGTCCACCAATGCTTGCATAGGAAGTTATGGTACAGTGGCAATCACGTTTCTTAAGATACATTAATACAAGACCGAATGGTGATGCCCTGAAGAAATGCATTCTTGAAGGTCCTTACACACCTTCTACTGTCATGATTCCAGCTGTACCGGCAACAGATGATTCTTCAGAAGTTCCAGAACGAACAGCAGTTGAGACAATCTTAAATATGTCTCCTAAAAACAAAGAACATTATCAATCAGAGAAGGAAGCAATTCATTTGCTATTGACTGGAATTGGGGATGAAATATACTCAACTGTTGATGCTTGCAAAACAGCTCATGACATGTGGATAGCTATTGAAATACTTCAACAAGGTGAATCTCTTAACATTCAAGATGTCAAGAGTAATTTGTTTTGGGAGTTTGGTAGATTCACTTCTCATGATGGAGAGACAATGGAGTCATACTACTCCAAATTTTACAAGATGATAAATGAAATGATAAGAAACAACTTGACAGTTGCTACAATGCAAGTCAATGTTCAGTTTCTTCAACAACTTCAACCAGAATGGTCAAGATTTGTGACAATTGTCAAGCAAAATCATGACTTGGATACAGTCTCATATCACAAGCTCTTTGACGTTCTGAAACAGTATCAAAAGGAAGTTAATGAAATCCTTGCTGAGAGAATAGCCAAGAATGCAAACCCATTAGCACTTGTTGCTGCTGCTCAACAATATCTAGATCCTTATTATCAAGCTCCAAAATCTCATAAATCATATGCACCACCATCAAAACAATCATCTTCCACCAGATCTAATGCATCTACCAAATGGAAAAGAGATAGCCAAACCAACCACACCTCCATCTGAGTCAGCTTCTGAAGAAGACAGTGATCCAGAACAAGCTTAGAGAGATAAGGATATGCAAAAAAACTTGGCACTCATTACAAAGTACTGCATAAAAATATCTTACAAAACTCTACAACCAAAAACCTCAGAACTTCTTCAAACACTAGAAACAAGAATGTGGATATTCTTTCAAGGTACAAGAATGATAATCAGACTGGGCAGTTTGGGAATCAGCGGACATTGACTGTTGCTGGGGCTAGGAAGACTGTAGGCAGTCAGGTAGTGTAGCAGACTAGGATACAGTGGTTCAATTGTAAGGAATTTGGTCATTTTGCTAAGGAATGCAGGAAACCAAAAAGGGTGAAAGACTACACGTATCAAAAGGAAAAGATGTTGTTATGCAAACAAGCTGAGAAAGGTGTTCCATTACAAGTAGAGCAAGCTGATTGGCTAGTGGACACAGATGATAGAGATCGTATGGAACAATATTGGAAGCACATTACAGCTATATGGCAAAGATTCAAGAGGTTCCCACCGCAGACTCGGGAAAACTGATAATGAGCCATTAGAACAGGTACAATACGATGCTGAATATAATGTGTTTGCCAATGAGAGACAACATTCTGAGCAACCTGAATCCATTAGTAACACATGTGTAGTGGAAAAGGTTGATAGTAATGTCATTCTTGATTCACCGGATATGTGTGATAATGATATTCAGACTGACCAAAATGCTGAAGATGAGGGTGCTGCGATTGCTAATTTAATTGTAAATTTAACACTTTATACTGAAGAAAACAAAAAGATTTTGAAGCAATTAAAGAAAGCAAACGCATCATTGACTCAAGAATTAAAGGAGTGCAAATCCAATCTTGAGGAGTCCAATACTACTCGGGATAGTTGCCTAATTGCACTTCAAAGTAAACAGACTGAGCTTGAGATGTACAAGACCTTAATTGACCGTACAGTTGATTATGACAAACTTAAATGAAAGTTAAATGAAACTCTAGGACTATTTGCTCAAAAATAAATTGACATATAATAGGTTTAAAACTTAAAGCATATGAAATTTCATGATGTCAAAGAGAACAAGATGAGTTTAGTCAAATCAGAGTTTCTTAACGAATACATTTCAAACGGAAGACGAATGGTTCTTGATGCACTGTAAGAGAACAATATCTGTCAGATACTTATTACAACTCATCTCCCCTCTATTGAGGAAATTAGAATGTACATCCAAACTGAACGAACTTAACATACTCGTATCCATAAAGGAGAACTTATATACCTTGATGAAAATACCATCCTCACCAAAGAAGTTCAAGCTCATATGAAAAATTAGGTCGAAATCATTTGGGGGAATGTTTTCTGTCTTGAAGGCAACCGGGATCATCTTCCGACATGTCTCCGTCACCTGCTTTATTGTACAGCTACTACCGAGCAATACAATCTTTCATTCTTCATTGCAAAATGAATTGAGTTTGTTAGGGCTCGAAGTGTATTTATCTTGCCTTATGGTATGTTGTTGACCCATCTGTTTAATCATGTCACGGCTGAGTACCCTCGTCTTCAAAGTCCTCAGAATGTCCTCGTTGATAGAGTTATGCTTTCTCTTGGTGCGCCACGACAGCGTAAACCAAGAAAAGATATTGGTGTCAAACGAACTCGTCATTCTACTTCTTCTTCCACCGCCTTTGATCACGACTCATTCTCTCATCAAGTCGATGATGATGAGAATAGGGGTGATGAAGGCACTTCTCGAGTTAGTACTCCCTCTCCTACCACATATTTTAATTCTTTGTCGCAAAATATTCCTCAAGTCTTCTCCAACCCTCTCCCTCATGAACAAAACCATGGATAAACCTCATCTTATCGACAAACTCTATGCTTAAAATGACAAGAACACAATGACATGTGGAGCAACGAGTGGGCTTAAAGTCAATTGGAAAGGCATTCAAGAAATTGTAAAACAAGAAGAAGAAATAATTGAAATGCTCCGAGAACAATTTAATCATTTAGCTTAATTATGCACTACGTACTTCTTTTTTCTTTCATGCTCGTATTAGTTCTATTTTTAGACTTAAGAATTGCATGCTTTGCTTAGACTTTATATTTATTATATACCTATTAGATGGCTATTGCAAGAATAATAATATGCATGCTTGACATTCGCTTTTTATTTGCTTTTGCTTATTTCATTGCTGTAGATTTATTTATTTATTATATATATATATATATATATATATGTATATTTACTATAGATTTGTATATATATATATTATATATATGTATATATTTATATATTAGTTTAAATATATATATATATAATGAGCAATAATTATAAACTATTGGCTGATAAAAGTTTGCTGAATCTTGTTGGCTCACAACCGATGTTGCAGCCTTCTAAAGAAAGCTCATAGTGAGAATAATAATCCGAGACTGATAAAAGTTTGCTGCATCTTGTCGGCTCACAACCGATGTTGCAGCCTTCTAAAAGGTCAAGGATTTTCTTTGTTAAAAATATAATTATGATAAGTGTGATATATGTGATTTAATAAATATAGGGAAAACCTCTTTTTCTTAAATTCAAATATGATTTTAAACTAAGACTAATTCGTTTTAAGATTGTGGTTTTTCTAAATGAATTGTTTTATTAACGGGAAGCCTAAGAATTTCTGAATCCAAAGGTCTGTTAGTTCTGATACTATTCTCTGTGGGGTGTCAAAAGCCTGGTCACTTAAGTCGGTCTCGGCTGGGATGTGCCGAGAAGAAAGTCGCTACATGAAATGATCTCGCCTTCAAAATCATAATTCTTGGGTGGAACGTAAAGCAATAGAAATATTGCAATTTTCTTAAAAAGGTTGATCCATGGTTGAAATTCGAAATAAGCACACTAACATAATATGAAATAATTGTCGGGATTGAAAAGTTTACAAGGTACAAGTATGAGTAGTGTTAGCATCTTAGCTCATATTTAACAGTGATTTCATTTTTAAGCTTGGTTTGGGACGAGTGAAAAGTTAGGGACGATGAATTTATCCCTTTTGGGCATTTTAGGATTGAAATGTTTCTTGTTCTATGATCCCTAAAGGTTATGAAAATAACGAAAGTCAAACATGTTAGTTAGTTGCTTAAAAATAAAAGTACAAAAATAATGAGAAAAAGGAAAAATACAAAAATATGTGTGGGAATAAGTGTAAATATTTAAAAATGGTCAACGGGGCTTTTCGAAACTTATGAGTCTTTAATTCCCTTTGATGAACACTTAGCTACTTTTCGAGGTAATTAGTCAAGAGGTTTGGGATTCTTAGTTTTCTTAAGTGTTTACTTATGGCATTACGTGAGAAAACGACAATAGTTTAGTATAGGGGATTTTGGTATGTGCTTAATTACACATACCTTTTACCTATAAAAACGAGCCTAAATGACCAAAAACAGACATAAAATGCCAAAAATATGTGTGTTTTGCTATTTATGATGTGCAGGTAACGGATACTCAAAAAATGACAAAAATTAAGCCAAAACGGACAAAACCGAGCACAGGAATGGAAAGAGTGTAAAACCTCAACCAAAAAGTCAACCAAAAAGTCAAAAGTCAAAGACGAAGCCGATATTGAAGAAATACATAATGGGCCAACCCGCACTCATCTAATGGGCCGGGTCAGCCCATTAAACATTCATATATAAGACTTATAAGCCTTAAGTCTTATATAAGCCTTAAATCCATTTTTATGGCCCAAATCCCTTTTAAATATAAACCGGCCCAAGTTCATAAGCCCAACAACATTTAACAACCATTAACCCAACACCCCTTAAAACCTTTACACAGTTAGTCCTCAAGAACTAACATTGCTAGTCCTTAAGGACTAACTCAGTTAGCCCCTATAACTTATAATTCTTTGCACCCATCGTCCTCACCCCTAACACCGTTATCAAAATCATACACACAAAACACCAAATCCTTTTCCTGCCCAATTCACTGTTCATCCATCACTTTCATTTCTTCCTGCAACTAAACGATAAACAAACATCACATCCTCTTAACCTATTCAACCCCACACCAGCTAGAAAACATTCCACCTTGGCAATCCTTCAACATTTGATTGGATAACAATGAATCAAGGGTCCAGATTAATGAGCTTGGAGAACAAGAAAATTGGATGGCTTAAGAATGGATGGCTATGATTGATGGACTTGGTGAGCACTCAAAATGAAGGGCTTTGATGAACTTTAGGACTTATCACTCAACAAGCAACTCCTGGCTCACTCACCTAAAGTAGCGCGTAGTGAATACCAAGACTTGAAGATTTCTTATATAATAGACCTTTGTAAGCCTTTGAGGCTTGTAGTTTTGTCTAGTTTTAATTTTTGCTTTATACTCCCTTACATAAGAAACACACCCTCTGAGCTTACTCACAGAAGTAGCACAAGGAGAAGACCAAGCACTTTTATCTTTTTCTATATAAACAGGATGATTGTAAGCCCTTAAGGGTGCCAGTTTTAATTTACATCATTTCAGTTTAAATTTAGCTTATTGTACTTTTTTTAAAAGCCTTATACTTAGATTTTTATTATTAATGAAATTTAGGTCTTAATTTTGTTTTTAAGGGTTATGCAAATTATGTTTTAAAAGTATTTGATAAGCTCCTTTAAGCTCTTTTATCTGTCATTTAAGTTGTTTAACTTAAGCTATATAAACCTTTCCATAGTTTATATAGCTTAAGCCCTTTTTTTACTGAAAAAAATTCACTCAAAAGCTTAGAAGATAAGCCAGTTAAGGAAGGGCTTATGGGGTTATATTAGACTACTTATTTATAAGCTAGGTAGGTCCTTAGAGCTTAATAGGGTTATATTACCCCTGTTTTGAGCAAGGGGTTGAGGTACACTCCATTTTTTATTTCAAAACTACTTATTATACTTCTTGTGCTTATTAATCTATTTTGCTTATACAGTTTGCTAATGTCTGCTTATTATTGCTTATTAGTCATTTATTAGCTTAGTTTAATATCTGTTATTTCAAGTTTTAGCTTATTTCATGCTTTGGTAGTGTAAAAATGACAAAATAGATTTTAAAGGGGTGTTTGGTTTAAGGGTCTGTCAAGTAAAAATGGGTCAAAAGTTGGTTGTAACCCTTGGGTCCCTTTAGTTTAGTATAGGTTTGTCATAAAATGCAATTTCTAAAAGTTTTTAAGTGATAAAATTTGGTTTTAAGGTTTTGTTTTATTAAGTTTTTGAATCTGATGAGTTTTGGAATTCAAATCTGTCACATCTAGATAATTGGCCTTAGGTGTGTTAGGTTCTTGTTTTAAGTTGTGTTTGAGGGTTATAATGCCTTAGAAATAGTTTAGATTGCTTGCACTTCTTGTTTTCATTTGTAGTTATCAATCTGTCAAACTTTTAGTTTCATGTCAGTTCCAAAATAGTCCAAAATGTCCTTTTTCAATCTTAAATTTAACCCAGTTAGAATCCATTTTAGATTTTGATTTTTGGTTTGCAAGTAGTTTAGGTATAGTACTCTAGCTGTTTTTGCTTATTTTGCTTTTTTGAGCTTATTTGATTAGTGTAAATTAGGGCTGCAAAAGTCTCTTTGGCTTGGTTCTTCGCAAATGTCAGAACTGCTTATCTAGATTTCTAGCTTAATCTGTTCTAGGATCTTGTTATTTTCTATTTTTATTTGCTCATAAAGTCTTGTTTATAGGTTTACTATTATTGGTCTATTTTTACGATTTTAGAGCTTTTAGCTTAAAGTAGAGCATGTTAGTCATGCCGAATGCCTTGTGTGCTTTGCCAGCCGTACTTAAATGAGGATCTCAGATAGAGTATTTGTATTTCGCTGAGAATCTTGGCAGTCTATTGATTTCTAAGCGACGGCGTCGCATTCGTTTTTTCTTATTCTGGTTCCATATCCATCTCTTGTACTAATAATTAATTGCCTTTGTGTAGTGTTATGTGTGTGCTGTTATGTGTTAATAAGTATCTTATTTGTATCTGATAAGCTTATTTGTAGTCCCCTTAGATATATTAAGTTTTACTCACAATTCCCCCCCCCCCCCCCCCCCTTACACCCTCAGTTTTAAGTTTGTTAAGCTTTTTAAGTAAACTGCTTATCTTATTTAAATCAGTGTTTCGCTGATCCTTATTACATTCTTTTTCATAAAAAAGTTTTAGTTTTTAAAAATAAGAATATAATACCAATTTATCTTAATCAAAAGAGCTTAATATAAGATTTAAGTGTAGTATAAAAATAAATCATGCAAATATGCCCAAATTACATGCTTAATCGTTTCTTTCTAGGTTTTCAGCACTTCAATGGCTTTTGGAGGAAATACACGTGACTTGGGCTCATTCGGAGACGAAACAAACAAGATTACGGACCTACAACAAATCTCTTGAAGATTTATGCATACAGTGGCTGGAGACGGCGTCGCAGGCATAAAGCGACGCCGTCGTAATCTATATAGTGACGGCCTCAGGAATTTCATGACGGCGTCAGGACGTGGCCGACTTAAAGAGGATCTAGAATCATCTACGTGGCGACAGAGTTTGGATTTCTAAGCGACACCGTCACATCGATATCTCTATAAATATAAATATGTTTTGTAGGGTTTTAAGGGTGTAACTTTGTATAAACCTAGGGAGACGAACCCTAGTCATTCTAGCAGCTTCATAGGTCATTTTTAAGGCCTCAAAACCCTATTGTACTACCTTGAATTCATGATTTTAAAAAGTAAGGTTATTTATCATTAATCATTCAATATGTCTATGTGTTGTTTGATTGATTTATCTTCTTGCTTTCTTTATAACATGTGAGGCTAAACCCTTCTTTGTATTTATCTATGATTGCATGAAACTTAGGTTGTAGATCCTTTTGATGTTGCTTCTTGTTGATGAATGTGCGCGTTAGGCTTTAGAAAACCAGCTTTTGTCTGTATCGCTGTTGATATGTCTAGGGAAACGCGAGTAGTGTAGAAAGGATACCATCGGTAACAGTCTTCATACTACCTTACCCCTAATATGGTTGATCCCTCTTAAGTTATTTCACATGCATTTAATATACTCTTAGGGGCCTTGTAATAGTCTTCATACTACCTTACTTGTGCGTTGCCCTAACGGAATATTAAATAGACGGCGGGTTCGTGTAATCCGTTCATGACCTAGGAAATACTTACACAGATCATCACAAGTGTGACAAGGCAACAGATCTAGGAGAAGCAATCTGAGGAGTAGTGCATGATTAGGTAAATACATTTGTTTATCATAAAGTTATCACCAGTAGCATAGATTATAATTAGTTTAGTTATTAGTTAAACAAACCAACCTCTCAACCCATGATATTTACCTACTTTCTTATTAATATAAAAACACAAAAAGAATCTTCTCTCAACCTTTAGAATTCTGTTAGACCGTGACCAAGCCTTCCCATTTACTAGGAGAGTATTCATATTTATTTTGTAAAAATAATATTGGTGCATTTATAGTTGTTATTGTGGCTTTTTTGTGTTCATAGAATTGCTGTTTCATAATAAGAATTCTTCTTCTAAAATTAAAGATAGATTTCCGTTTTAATCTGTAATTCATCGCGGATGCTCTCCTACACATGCCCAAATTTGCACCAATGTTTAGAAATCTTCTCAATAACAAAGATAAGATAATTGACTTAATCAAGACACCGGTGAATGAAAATTGCTCGGCGGATATCCTCAAAAAGTTTCCCGAAAAACTTGGAGACCCCGGTAGATTTCTCATACCGTGTGATTTTTCGGAGATGGATGAATGCTTAGCCTTGGCCGATCTCGGTGCAGGCATCAACCTAATGCCTCTTTCCGTATGGGAAAAGCTAAATCTCCCATAATTGACCAAGACCCGAATGATACTTGAACTTGCCGATCGAACGATTTCTACTCCTACCGGCATCGCCGAGGATGTTTTCGTGAAAGTTGGAACATTTTTCTTTCTGGCCGACTTCGTTGTCGTTGATTATATTGTCGATCCTCGGGTTCCTTTGATTCTCGAAAGACCTTTCTTGAGGACAGCACGAGCCTTGATTGATGTTCACGGTGAACAAATGACCCTTCGACATGATGACCAATCCGTAACATTCAAAGTTGGTGATACTAAGACATTCTCCTACAATACTATTGAATCGGTTAACCGAGTTGATGTTATCGATGTAGCTTGTGAGGAGTATGCTCAAGAAGTACTTGGATTTTCAAACATTTCCAAGAGTGGCAATCCCACCCCAACTTTGGAACCAATCCTTTCTACTTCTCCCACCTCTCTCACTCCTTTTGAGGGAGGTGACTTCATTTTGGAAGAAATCGAAGCTTGTCTTACTAGCGAATCAATTCCACCGGGAATTGATGATGCCGACTTCGATCCAAAAGAAGACCTTCTCACCCTTGAAAGATTGCTTAATTCTGACCCAACTTCCACCCTCCCTCCGGAAGAACAAAAATTTGAGGAACTTAAGACCGTTGAACCTTCTAGTGATGAACTCCCCGAGCTTGAACTCAAAGACTTACCTCCTCATCTTGAGTACGCGTTTTTGGAGGGTACCGATAAATTACCCGTCATAATCGCTAAAGACTTAAAAGATGAGGACAAGACCGCTCTTCTTAAGGTTCTTAGATCACATAAGCGTGCCATAGCTTGGAAGATGTCGGATATTAAGGGAATAGATCCAAAGTTTTGTACCCATAAGATTTTGATGGAAGAAAATGTTAAATCCAATGTGCAACATCAAAGACGGGTTAACCCAAATATTTACGAGGTTATCAAGAAAGAAGTTATCAAACTTCTTGAAGCCGGATTAATTTATCCCATCTCTGATAGCCCATGGGTTAGCCCCGTCCATTGTGTGCCCAAGAAAGGTGGTATAATCATAATTAAAAATGATGACAATGAATTGATACCTACTCGATTAATTATGGGCTGACGTGTATGCATTGACTACCAAAAGTTAAATGATGCCACCCATAAATATCATTTTCCATTACCGTTTATGGACCAAATGCTTGAGAGACTCGCGGGAAACGAATACTATTGTTTTCTAGATGGTTTCTCGGGTTACTTTCAAATACCAATTGACCCGAAGGACCAAGAGAAGACCACCTTTACTTGCCCTTACGGAACTTTTGCCTATCGACGCATGCCTTTTGGCTTATGTAATGCTCCGGGCACGTTTCAAAGGTGCATGATGGCCATTTTCCATGACATGATCGAGGAAACAATGGAGGTCTTCATGGATGATTTCTCGGTCTTCGGGGATTCCTTCTCTTCATGCCTCTCCTATTTAGACAAAATGCTCAAAAGGTGCGAAGACACCAATCTTGTTCTAAATTAGGAGAAGTGCCATTTTATGGTCAAAGAGAGCATCATCCTCGGCCATAAAATTTCTAAGTCCGAGATTGAGGTCAATAAAGCCAAAGTTGATGTAATAGCAAAACTACCTCATCCCACAACCGTTAAAGGAGTTAGAAGTTCTTTAGGACATGCCGGATTTTACCGTAGGTTTATTCAAGACTTCTCAAAAATCTCCCGACCAATGACCCACCTTCTAGAGAAAGAAACCCCATTTGTCTTTTCCAAGGAATGTGTAAAGGCATTTAATGCCCTTAAGAAGAAATTAACCTCATCACCGATTTTAGTTGCCCCCGATTGGGACCTACCATATGAGATTATGTGTGATGCTAGTGACTTTGTAGTAGATGCGGTCTTGGGGCAACGTAAGACCAAACATTTTCAACTGATACACTATGCAAGCAAGACTATGACCGACGCTCAATCTCATTATACTACTACGGAAAAAGAGCTTTTAGCCGTAGTATATGCTTTCGAGAAATTCTGGCCATATCTTGTCTTGTCGAAAACAATAGTGTATACGGACCACTCGGCTCTTAAGTATCTTCTCGCTAAACAAGATGCTAAACCGAGATTGCTTCGTTGGATTCTCCTACTCCAAGAATTTGATGTCTTTATCCGTGATAAAAAAAGAGCGGAGAATCTAGCGGCCGACCACTTGTCTAGATTAGAGAACCCCTACCAAAGTGAGCTTGAGAAAAAGGAAATTATGGAAACATTTCCTCTCGAGACACTTGGTATTGTGACTTTTCGTGGTGATGATAGTACCCCATGGTTTGCCGACTTTGCAAATTACCATGCAGGGAATTTTGTTGTGAAATGGATGTCGTCCCAACAAAAGAAGAAATTTTTCAAAGACGTTAAGCATTATTTTTGGGACGACCCCTATTTGTTCAAGATTTATGCGGATCAAGTGATTCGGCGGTGTGTTTTTGGCCAAGAAGCCCATGATATCCTCATGGCTTGCCATAATGGACCCACCGGGGGACATCATGGTGCCAACTACACCGCTTGAATGTAATTTTGATGCTGAATTTATTGGCCGACTATTTTATATTTATTTTTTGTTCACCGAGATGCCCATGACTTGGTCACCCGATGTGACGCTTGTCAACGTCAAGGAAAAATCTCACAAAGGGATGAAATGCCACAAAATGCAATCCAAGTTTGTGAGATCTTTGACGTTTGGGGCATCGATTTTATGGGACCGTTCCCGTCTTCACGAGGGAACAAGTATATACTCGTGGCCGTCGATTATTTGTCAAAATGGGTTGAAGCAAAAGCGCTCCCCACCAATGACGCCCGAGTTGTTTGCAAATTCTTAAAATCTCTCTTCGCCCGATTTGGGACCCCTCGTGCTATCATTAGTGATCGCGGTACCCATTTTTGCAATGACCAATTTGCAAATGTCCTGCTTAAATACAGAGTTATTCACCATCTCTCCACCGCGTATCACCCACAAACAAGTGGGCAAGTTGAGGTTTCAAATCGTGGTTTGAAATGAATTCTTGAGAGGACCGTAGGTGAAAACCGTGCTTCGTGGTCTGATAAGTTGGATGACGCCTTGTGGGCCTTCCGTACCGCATTCAAGACACCCATCGGGTGCACTCCTTACAAGTTGGTGTACAGAAAGGCTTGTCATCTACCCATCGAGCTCGAGCACAAGGCCTACTGGGCCTTGAAACATTGCAATTATGACCTTTTGACCGCGGGTGATCACCGAAAAGTTCAAATGAATGAATTGAATGAACTTCGTGATCAAGCCTATGAGAACTCTTTAATCTACAAAGAGAAGACAAAGAGGATCCATGACTCCAAGATCAAGAACCGCGTTTTCAACATTGGTGATCGAGTCCTCCTCTTTAATTCTAGATTAAAGATTTTCTCGGGCAAGCTTAAGACCCGCTGGACTGGACCATTCACCATTACCCAAGTATTTCCATATGGCACCGTCGAGTTATCTCAAACCGACGGGCCAAACTTCAAGGTGAATGGTCATCGACTTAAGCACTACTTTGGAGGGGACATACCACATATGGTTGTCCCGGATCTCTAAACTTTCCCTAAGGACCAATGAATTCGGGGACGGGTCAAGCTAAGTGACCTTAAACAAGCGCTTCGTGGGAGGCAACCCATGCTTATCCTTCTATCTTCTTTCTATTTTCTAATAAGTGTAACGTGAGGAGGTGTGCCTCTTCCATTCTCGTGTGCTTGTGTTTTTGTGATGATTGTCCAGGATTGTCCCGGATTTTAAAGCCTCTCGTGCTCATGGTTTTGTCCTTCGTTCACTAGAGCTTTACATCCTCAGCTTCATTTTGGGAATCTAATATCCAAATCTTATCGACTAACGTTTATCTTTAAGCATACTTAATAAACGGCTTAGGATTTACATAGAGACCCTTCTTAAAACATTGAGGACAATGTTCCATTCTAGTATGGGGGGATCTATCGATTTTGTTTTTACGTAATCCCGTTTTTACCACCAAAAATACCAAAAAAAATGAAAAAATTTAAAAATTTTCAAAAATAAAATAAGTGTTTTGTCATAATTTTGACTTTCCTGCTAGGTAGAATAAGAATAAATTTTGACTCGATCGAGCGTGTTGAGCTCTAGCTTGCTCCTTAACTTTTAAGACTAAGCATTCGCGGATCTTTTTATTAAAGATTTTAATTTGCGAAGAACGAAAAATGATAAGCGTTAATTATGAGTTAGATGCTAAACAAGGATTATTTGGAAATCTTACAAGCTCATGTGTGTAATTTGTGGCTTTTTCTCCCATAAGCTCCTAAACCGGACTAATAATACGTGCTCTTTTCGGAAATTAAACTTAAATCAACAATTTTTGAAGTATGGATGATATCAATAATTTTAGTTCAAATTTATACTTAAATTTTCCAAAAAGAAGTCTTCTCTATATATCATGGTAAAAAAATGGAAAAAATGAAAAAATAGGTAATAATAATAAAAACTGTGGGCTAATAAAAGTTTACTGCATCTTGCCGGCTCACAACCGATGTTGCAGTCTTCTAAATAAGGCACATAGTAATTATCCGAGACTGATAAAAGTTTGCTGCATCTTGCCGGCTCACAACCGATGTTGCAGCCTTCTAAAAGGTCGAGGATTTCATTAGTTTAATGGATGTGTAATTATATTAAGTGTAGTAAACATGAATTAATAAATATAGGGAAAATCTCTTTTTCTTAAATTTAAATATGCTTTTGAACTAAGACTATTACATTTTAAGTTGTAATTTTATGTATATACGGGAAATCCAAGGGTGTTGAAACCGAAGGTCCGTGAGTCCCGATACTAGTCTATGTGGGGTGTCAAAAGCCTGGTCACTTAGCCGCAAGGTTGGGATGTGCCGAGACGAAAGTCGCTACATGGGATGATCTCGCCTTCAAACTCATTACTTTTTGGGTGGAACGTGACGCATAGAAATTTTGCAAAACGTTGATCTATGGTTGAAATTCGAAATAAGCACATCCACCTAAGATATAATAATTGTCGGGAGCGAAAAGTTCACAAGTTACAAGTATGAGTAGTGTTAGCATCTTAACTTATATTTAACGGTGATTTCGTTTTTAAGCTTGGTTTGGGACGAGTGAAAAGTCAGGGACGATGAATTTATCCTTTTTGAGGCATTTTAGGATTGAAATGTTTCTTGTTCTATGATCCCTAAAGTTATAAAAATAACGAAAGTCAAACATGTTAGTTAGTTGCTTGAAATGAAAAGTAAAAAAGTACAAAAAAATGAGGAAAAGGAAAAATACAAAAATATGTGTGGGAATAAGTGTAAATATTTAAAAATGGTCAAAACGGGGCTTTTGCGAAACTTATGAGTCTTTAATTCCCTTTGATGAACACTTAGCTACTTTTCGAGGTAATTAGTCGAGGGGGATTGAGATTCTTAGTTTTCTTAAGTGTTTACTTATGGCATTGCGTGAGGACACGGCAATATCTTAGTATGGGGGATTTTGGTATGTGCTTAATTACACATACCATTTACCTAGGAAAACGTGCCTAAAAGACTAAAAACATACCAAAAATACATTGTATTTGTGTGTTTTGCATTTATATTGTGCAGGTAACGGATATCTAAGAAAAGGACAAAAACAAAGCCATCACGAACAAAACCGAGCACGGGAATGAAAAGAACGTGAAAAGTCAAAAAGTCGAAGTCAAAGTCAACCAAAAAGTCAACTCCAAAAAGTCAAAAGTTAAAGACGAAGCCGATACCGAAGAAATACTTAATGGGCCAACCCGCACCCATCTAATGGGCCAGGGCAGCCCATTAAGCTATTAATACCAAGACTTAACAAAGCTTATATTATAAAAAACCCAAAACTAATTTTAAAAGCCCAATTTCCTTTTATTTAAAACCTGGCCCGAATCCTTTGATATAGAAGGCCCAAACAACTTAACAGCATGTTAGTGCCAACACCTAATTACACCTTACACCGTTAGTCCTTAAGGACTAACATAGTTAGTCAAAAAGGACTACCGGTGTCAACACACATGTCAAACTGAGGGGCCAAACCTGTTAAATCTGCAAACCTTTAACCCTGTATCACCAAAACAGTCATACAAATGAAAATACCAATTTGGCGCCATATTGCCTTAATTGTCTTCCACCATGCACCCCCTACAACACAAGACAAATACCCATCTCCATCCCTCGAAACCCACTTCACATGGTTCAATGCCACCTTGCATTCTCTTGAAACCCCTATTCGTTCAAGGTTAAGACAATAAATGATGGTTGGATGAAGGCATTGGGCACATAGCAAAAGGATGGCTTAGAAGTAAGCTTTGAGTTCCTTCAGTAACAAAAACACTTGGGTCACTAAGAAGATGCACAATCAAAGAGGACCAAGAACATTTAGACAAAATTTTTTTTCTATAAATAGGACATTGTAAGCCATGGGGCAAATAAAGTTACTTTTTTAGCTGATATTAGTTTAAAATAGTTTATTTTTCAAAGCATTGTACTCTCATTTTCAATTAATGAAAAAGTTGGTTTCAGTTTAAAATTTAAGTGTTCTTAAATTTCAGTTTGTATTTGTTCAATTTTTTGAACATCATCTAAGTTCTTTTTACAAATTCGTAAGCTATAAGCTCACTCTTACCAGCTGTTTAATAGCTTATAAGTGTTAGCTCACTTATTAAAAAGTTTACTGAGAAAGAATTAAAGCAAAAGAGAGTTGCTAATTTTGGCTTATTTTGGATGTTAAAGCAATACTGGATGGCTTTAAGCTTAGGTTTAGTGCTTATTGGATAAGCTTAGGATTAGTTTAGGTATAGCTTATTGGTTCTTCTAGCTTGGATGCATGTATCTACACATAAAAACTCAAATTTCAATTTTTAGCTTATTTACTATTCATTGCTTAACTTCTGCTTTATTTATTGTTGCTATTGACTTATTTGTGTTTGGCTATCATGTTTAGTGCTATTGTTGCTCGTTGTAGTTGAATGTCATTTGTGCAAATTCTAGTTTAAATCTATCTTAAATAGCTAAATTATTAGCATGGTCTTTTAACTTATCATTCTGGCTTATTTCTATGTTTAAACTTGTTCATTAGGTTTAATTTAAGCTTAAAAACATCTGGTCTTTGAAGTTTAAACATTAAATCTAATTCTATAAGCTTTAAATGGCTGATCTGTTTTATAAAGGAGTGTTTGGGATAACAGTTCTAACCCATGGTTAGAACTGTTTTGACCCATTTTGACCAATTGCCAACTTTGATCATCATTCTAGAGGCCTTAGAATATGTTTTGGCTTAGGTTTAAGTTTGGAATTGTGATTTTAGGTTTTAAGAACAAAGAGTTGGATCTGTGATAGTTTTAAGTCTAAACTTGCATAATCCTTAAAGTTTAAGTTGAGTAGTGTTTGAATGTTGTTTCTTGTTGTATTTGTCCTATTATAAGTGCTCAATATCTGGTTTAAGGCTCTGGTTAGTTGTTTAGTCAAATGCAAAGATTTAAAAAAATATGTCTTAGTTTAAAACCACCCATTATGTGACAGTTTAATCATAGATTTCTTAATTTTAAATCTGTTTGAGGTAGTGGTTTTAGGGGTTAATCTTGAAGTATAATAGTTAAACTTGTTAGATTTTAGTTTTTAGCTTCTGAATGTAGCTTATACTAGATTAATCTTAGCTTAAAAAGCTTAGAAACCTAGTTTAAAGTTAAGTTTGTTAGTAGCAAGTTAATTCTGATAGCATTATTCAGCTGAAGTGCTTATTTATTGTTAATCTTGCTTAACCTGAGTTTAAGAATGTTTGTTGAATGTGATTTAAATTTTTGAAAGCTTGTTGTTAGCTTGTGTGAGCTTTGGTGAGCTCTCATGCTCGAACTGCTTAAGTATTTGTGCTATTTAAGCCTCTATGACCAGCCCCCTTTATAAGCTCTTTTTGAGCTTATTTGTGCTTGAAAAAGTATAAGCCCTTCATTAAAGTTGGTCCCCATAAGCTCTTCTATAAGCTGGTTTAAAAAGTTTTTCAAATAAAAAAGTTTAAAAACATCAGTTTAGGGGAGGCCAAGGGTGAGAAGGGCTCGAACCCTCGACCTCTCGACCACAACCAACGCTTTACCCTAACACTCACTACCACCAGCACCAGTAGGGCTATCTGGTGGTAGTGTGCAAAATTTATTTGTTATACATAATTTTGGGCATGTTTGCTATAAGCTACTTCGTAGCTGTTTAAGCTTATTTCGAGCTTATTCGGATAAGCTTATTATTTGCTTTCATTTTAATAAAATCCAGCAATTCATTTAGGACTTTTAGTAATTTTACGGGATTTTTAAACATCAAGCTTGCTATTTTTAATCATTTTAAATTAGTTTAAGACTTTAAAAATTCATAGAAAATACAAAAATAGTTAAAAAAATCTAATTCTTTTTTAGATAATTTTCTTTTGTCATATTTTAGGTTTACAAATAAAAAAAATTAGTTGTAGGGTTAATTTTTGACTTAGTTGATAATTTAGACGTGTTTTTAGGATTCCCGGTTTGTGTTTTTAGTTTAAATTTGTGTTGCTTTAATTTCTTTTAGTTAATTGCATTAAATTTTCGTAGAAATCCAAACCCAATCTTTGTTATCAAACATCAAATTCAAAACCGAATCTTGACTTTCATTGCACTCCTCGTGGGAAAAACGACCGGGAATATCGGTATACTACTCGGATTTCATTGATTTTCTTGCTTTAAACATTTTTTAAGGGTCACTTGATTGGTTGGTTAATTATGTTAGTATTATTATTTATATGTAAACTAAAGTGAGAAGCAGTTTACAAGTACTACAGTAAGATGGAATCTTCATTAGCCAAGACAAATATGTGGCTGACATATTGAAGAAGTTTGATTTTACCACTGTGAAGACAGCAAGCACTCCCATGGAACCTAACAAGGCATTGGTCAAGGATAAAGGAGTGATGTGTAGGATGTTCATTTGTACAAGTCAATGATTGGAATCATTGATGTACTTACAGATTCTAGGACAGACATTAATGTTTGCTGTTTGTGCTTGTGCAAGGTTCCAAGTTACTCCTAAAATTTCACATCTTCATGCTGTGAAGAGGATCCTTAAATACTTGAAAGGTCAACCGAAATTAGGCCTTTGGTATCCTAGAGATTCACCATTTTACTTGGAAATTTTTTGCCAGTGATTTATGCTAGAGCTAGCCTTGCAGGAAATAACAATATAAGGTTGTCAATTCTTGGCTAGAGGTTGATATCATGGCATGTAAAAGCATACATTTAGTTGTAAATTCTACTACTGAAGTAGAGTATGTTGCTGCTGCTAGTTGTTGTGGACAGGTGCTATGGATTAAAAATCAAATGCTTGATTATGGATTCAACATCATGAACACCAATTCATTGATAATGAAAGCACCAATTGTATTGTGAAGAATCTAGTATTTCACTCTAAAACCAAGCACATAGAGATAAGGCACCATTTCATCAAAGATTGTTATGAGAAGAAGTTGATTCAAGTGATTAAGATTCACATAGACCACAATGTTGCAGATCTTCTCACAAAGGCTTTTGATGTTAGCATGTTTAACTTTCTAATTGCTAGCATTGGATTACTTAATCTCTAAAGTATTGTTTGAGGGAAGGTTAATGTGTTTGGATAACAGTTCTTAACTTTTATTCATGGGTTATGCATAAATATAGATCCTCATGAATTCTCACATGTCTATCTAGTCTTTTCTAGTGTGCTTGTGATGAATAGAGGCATGTTGTTATATAATTATTGAAGACAGAGTTAATACTGTTATATATCTTTTAATACTGCTAGGCAGAAAATTTGTACTCCCAGGCAAAAAGTAGTAATGTGAGCCAAGTTAGTACTGTTGGGATATCATTATAGTTATAACTGCTGAGTAAATTTGAAGAATTATTTGAGGGGAGGTGATGTGTAATTCTATACAATAAAATAATATAAAATATATAATATTCCAAAAGAGCAATTAAGAACTTTCTCAAAGTTTCCCTTGAGGAAAATTCACTCTAAAAGATATATATATATATATATATATATATATATATATAATATAATACGTATTTACCGGGAAGTATGCTTTCCCGAGTCGTTTCCCCAACGACTTGTGAAATTGAAACCACGCTTTAGTTTGGATTATGATTTGAATAAGAGCAAAGATTGATTTGATTATTTATGACTACTAAATAAAAGCAACAAATAAAATAAGCACACAAAAGCAATTAAACACTTAAAACAATTAACGGGAACAATTAAAACGCGACAAATAAGCAAATAAGACCAAATTAACCCTTAAAAATGCAAACTAAAATTTTAAACTTAGAATAGGACAAAAGAAAATTTTAGGAAAAAGAAAAATATTTTTTTTGATTATTTTTGAATTTATTATGAATTAAAAACGAATTTAATCTAATTAAATCCTAGAAAATAGCAAATAAAGTCCTAAAAATTAAGAAAAATGATTTTTAAACTTAGAAAAGTCTAAAATAACATAAAAACTCAGAAAACTATTTTTAACTATTTTTAAAATTAAAATCCTATTTTTTAAATTAAAATCAAAAGCTTAAAAATGAAAATTAAAATCTAAAAGTGGTAAAAATGATTTTAATGATTGTAAAACTAAAAGTATTTATTCTAATACTAAAAACTATTTTTTTGTATTTTTATAAAACTTTTTTCTATTTTTTATGTATTTTCGAATTTTAAAACCTTAGAAAAATGATTAAAAATAATCTACTAAAAGTAAAAATCTCAAAAATTCAGGGAAAATCTAAAAAGTTGCAAACTATTTAAGAAAAATAAGTCCTAGGTCCCAGCTTAACTAATGATAGGTCCTTATAAACGGATCTTGAATGAGCCTTGAACCGACTGTAGTCCTTTTGTTAAATCCAAAGATACTTTGAGAGACAAATAAACTGTGAATAATTGTAAATTGACGCGGAATATCAATATCTATACCAAGATGAACACAAGAACAAAATACTAAACTTGATATTACTATTACTATTTGATTGTGAATGCTCAATCAACTGATATATTTACAATGCTATTCTACGTTCCTTTTATAAGCATAAGGAACCCTAAACGCGTTAAGAGATAATACTTATCTCTTCCTATATTAACGCTAAGAGATAACTATTACTATAATTACAACCAGACTTAACATTCTGACCCAGCCTAGATTAACTTTTAATACTGCCAGACTTAAAGTTATGCGGGCAGACTTAACTTGCTTTACTACCAGACTCTACTTTACTACTAACTGTACTAACTATTTTCTATCAGAACTAACTATAACTAAAGACTTAACTTGTAATACTAAAGTATTAAGTCGTTTACACTATTTTTCTAACAATTCCTCCCCATAACTTGATCTTCATTCATGAACTTCAAGTTTCTTCAAAAACATTCTTGATCTTTAAACACTTTAAGCTTTAAGAGGATTGTCTTGAACTTCTGTCTTCAAAATAATAAGTCTTTATGTCTTCAAATCTTGACAGCAACTAATCTTTAACCCTTGCATCAGCAACCTTGACAATTTTGTACATCAATTCACAAAGTTGTCTTTTATCATCACTACCAGGTGTGTTACTCCTGTGAGAGGTGGAATTCATTGAAAATATAAATGGATTTGAATGTCTCTTTACCAGTTAGCATTACTCTGGAGTAGTCAGTTCTTTGGCCACAGAAAGGTGTATGTCCTTGGTCAACTGAAAACATTTCAACTCTTCAGTACTTGAAACATTGAGTGAGTTGAATACAATATGGTTTTTGGTAAACATTACAGCCATCTAATGGATTGATATGCCTTTAACCTGTGCCGTTTGCTCAGGGTTGTCATGCTTTAGCATTTAATACTCTAGTGCATAGGATTTACCATACAATTTTGGTTTTATTTGTTCAAACCATGAACGGATTTTGTGGGTCTTTACCAAGCAGCCGTTTGCTCTTGGACTAGTTAGTTCTTATGTCTGTTAGACATGGTGAACCAAAGACCATTTGTTGTGTGGTGGTTAGCCAACACTCAAACCCTTTCTTCCTCTCCATAATCAGATGTGACTAAGTTATCATCATTAGAATCTTCAAATTCTTCTAACTGTTGTTTCACAAACTTGATTCTAGCTCCAAAGCCATAGAGCTTTCTTCTACAGTTCTAGCTTCTCAATTCCAACTTTGTGAAAGTACCTTCCTTGGTCAGAGGTATCTGTTTTCCACAGCTTATGAAAATCATGTCCTGCATTGTCATTGATAGTATGTACCCCTGAGGAGCTGTGTAACTTCCAGCTTATAAGCTTCCAATTTTGCTGTGTATCCCAAAAGTCAGCAGTATCACCCTGATTAAACATAATCATCAGATCTCCCCAAAGCATCCTGTCAAAGCCTTCAGGAAGCTTATCTTTATATTCTTCCATGACTTGTCTGGATAATTTTCAAGTCTTCTTGTCCAAAATTGATAGACTCCCATCATGGTGCGAAAAAAATCTTTGTTGTCCTATTTCTCCTTGTTACTTTATTCAGTTATATATCTTCATAAGGTTTGGATTGATCTATAGAGGTTTAGTTGTGAGAAAAATGACTGCCATTAACAATGGGATATTGATGAATCAAGACTCTAACATCAATCACTTTTTCTTCATCAGGAGCTATATGATAAACATTTATCTTCTGGATCTTCCTCTTCTCTTGTGAGACCAATGGCATGCTTTCTTCTTTTTGCTTTTAACTTCCTTCTTGTGCCTAACTTTCTTTTCTTTGCTCCTTCTTCCTTCGGTTACTTCCTCATGGACGATTTCATCCTTCTTTTCTTCTCTTTATGACGTAGCTTTCTCATTCTTTTTTGATTGGCTCTTTCATATTATTTAGTTCCAATTGCCACAAAAGTCTGTTCTTTGCTTCTTGTATCTCTTTACTAGACTTGATTCTCTCTAATGATTTAGACTTTACTCTGCTTGACTTCTTATTTGCAACATGTTTCAGATAAGTGATCATCTGATTTCTAAGCTGAGATATTGTTGGTGGCTTGTTTCTAATAGCAGCACTTCTTTGTTCTGCAAGAAACTTCCTTTGGGCAGCAATTGTGTCATGTAAAAACTTTGCTCTATCCTCAATAGAATATTGCTCCCTTTCTTCTTGTTGAAGCTTTTCTGCAAGAATCTGATCTGCATTTAATCTTGCTTGAATGTAATCAAATTCAGTTGCAAGTGCTTCTTGTGCAGCTTCTTCCTCTTGTTCTACCAGTCTTCTAGCCAGAAGTGCATCAAGATCAATTTGTCTTTGTGTTTCAGCATCCATTTTAGCTTGCAATCTTTGAGCTTCCTCTAAATCTGCTAGCTCTTGAAGCTCTTTTGATTTCTTTGATGCTTGTACTTCGGATTGAAGGTCTTCTTCAGTCATTGGCTCTTTTCCTTTTCTCCTTTGAACCCTTTCTGTCTCACCAGTATTAACCTCAGCAGTATTAACTTCAGCAGTATTAACTTGCGCTGAAGGTGTACCACCAGTATTAACCGCAGTACTGGCAGTATTAACTGGTCTTTCAGCAGGTTCTTCAAAAACTAAGACCTTGGTAGGAGTTGTTGTAGATTTGGGTTTCCTCCTGTAAATCTTGCTACCATGAGGGGCTTGTGATCCCTTAAATCCTTCAGAAGCTACATTAGTTAAGATTTGTGCAGCCTCTAATGTAGAAGGACTTATTTGTTCTGCTTGAGCCTCCCCTGAATCCTTGCTCTTTTCAGGAGTAGCAAATTTATTTCCTTGATCTGTTGGAGAAGGAACATCTTGATCCTGACCCTCTGCATCCTCTTCATCCACGGTTTCCTCTCTTTTTCTCTTCTGCCTCAACTTATATTCTAGCTTCTTGACCTTCTCTATCAGCTGCAAGATTGCTGTTCCAAGAGTCTGCTTAGTGTCACTCAGTTCCTTTTCTAAGGATTCTACTCTTGATTCCAGCCTAGGTACAAGATCTAGCAGGTTTCTAAGTTGCTCACTCTCTTCACTAGTTCTAGATGTTTGAATCTCAGGTTCATGTGAAGGTGGTGGAGACATATGATAAGAAGGTTCAAATGATGGACCTTCTGTTTCATTATATGGAGGTGATGGAATTTGAGGAGATGGTGGATGAGTTGGTTGGGTGTCAGGAATGGTAGTGATGGGTGGAGATGATGTTGGTTGTACAGGTTGGATAGGAGGTGGTGAAGATGTTAGTTGTACACTTGATGGTTGAAGGGGTGGTGTTGTAGATTGTACAGGTTGAGTTAGTGGAGGTGATTGTGTTGATGGAGTAGGAGTTTGTACATGAGATGGTGTAGGAGTTGGTACAGGCTGAGATGGTGTTGGAGCAGCACTTGGTTGAGGTTGACCTGCATCAATGGTTAGCATAGCAGGCAACAATGGTCTATGTATCCCTTGAAAACTTCTTTTCATATTTCCAAAAATCTTTTTGGTTAATAATACAGGCACAAAAAGGTTTTTGTTTTCAGTCTGTATATTCAAAATCATTTGAAGAAAACGAGGGTACATTAAAAACTTTGATTTGCTTTTTAAATTTGAGATCATTCCATCAAAGATAAGTTTTGAAAAGTTAAAGTCTCTTCCAGTGGAAAGACAGATCAAAGCAGTGGCAATGTTGCTACCAAACTGATCCCATCCTCCACTTTTGGAGCTTATACAATGAAGAATGTGATGGATTAAAAATCTCCATTGGGGTGTAAAATGACTTTTCCAAAATGTAAAAGTTCTGTCATTTACATACCCAATATTTTGTAATCCTGCAAAAATCTCTTCATTTTGCAACATGTTAATCCCTGAAGCATCTGCTAATTGGAGTTGCCTCCTAACAGACTCTTCAGTGATTGTATATTCAATAGAATCTATAGTTGCATTAAGTTGTTGAGTCCCATCTGCAAGTGTTCTGGCAGTTGCAGTCTGCCAAAACTGCTTGACAAGGGAATCGTAGATAGGTGGATTGTGAGTGAGAGCATACCTCAATTTTGAGCTTCTGAGGAAATCCACTATCTCTGTGTAACCAGCACTCTCAGCAGGTTTGAATAAGAAACCCACTTGATTATGCTTATCACAATACTTGAGTTGCGCCATTGAAAGATTTGGTGAAAAATATTTGAATCTTTAAAAATTAGTACTGGTGATGGGACGTTTGAAAGATTAGGTCTGGTAGTGAGAGTAATTTTACTGATTGCTTTTGAGAGAGGATCTTTACAAGAAAAAGATAATAGGGTAAATAGTGATAAGGATGAAAGAGAAATTACTTTATCCCTATATAGGTACTCTATCAGCGATTTAGGCGGCTAAAAGATCTTCAACGGTTATATTTGAATAAAATAAATTGATTTTATTTCAATCAGTATTAAGTGAAAGCGACCAGACTTAAAAATTGCACTACCAGACTTAAATTAGTCAACCAGTATTAATAATGACTCACCAGACTTAACATATTTTCAACCAGTTTTAATTATATTTACAGCAAGTTGACCACAACATCATTACTTACAACCAATTTGCATCCAATTAGCAAGTGACAGCTGGCATGTCCTTTTTCATGTCCAAGTTGAGCCTGCAACATCCTTTCCAACTCCAAGTAGTACCTGCAAAGTTAGTCTATACAAGAAAGGCAATTCTAATCTAACTTATACTTAGCAGAATTAACCTAAGATAACTACCAGACTTAATACTTAACTACCAGTATTAAGTGGTTACCAGTTTTAACTTTTACACTAGCAGACTTAATACTAAGCTACCAGTATTAAAAATCTATATTACCAGAACTAATCCTAAATTATACTACCAGAATTAATTCTAACTTATACCACCAGGATTAATTCTAAACTTCTACTACCAGGATTAATTCTAAACTACCAAAATTAAGTTAATCCCTGTTATACTATTTTACATAAAATTTACACTTTTTCCTCCCCTTAAATGTAGCTTATGGGTTTACCATCCCAATGTTAACCAGCAAGAAATTAAACCTTGGACCATCAAATGGTTTGGTTAACAGATCTGCTACATTTAAGTCCGTGTGAATTTTCTGCACTTGTATCAGCTTCTTCTCATAGCAATCCCTAATGAAGTGATGCCGTATCTCAATATGCTTCGTCTTTGAGTGATAGACAGGATTCTTGATTATGCAAATGGTGCTTTGATTATCAATATGGATAATGGTGTTCATGAAGTTGAAACCATAGTCCAACAATTGATTTTGCAGCCATAGCACTTGACCACAGCAGCTTGCAGCAGCTACATACTCAGCTTCAGTTGTCGAAGTACCCACTATTGTCTTTTTTTTGCACTGCCATGAGATTAACCTCCTTCCAAGAAATTGGCAGCCACCAGTTGTTGACTTCCTATCAAGGTTAGCAGCAGCATAATCACTATCCGAATAAGCAACTAAGTCTAGTGGAGATTCTCTTGGATACCATAAGCCTAGCTTTGGTTTTCCCTTGATGTACTTGAAAATCCTCTTGACTGCATAGAGATGGGACACCTTTGGGGTTACTGAAATCACGAACAAGCACAAACTGCATACATTATATCAGGCCTTGAGGCCGTTAGATACATAAGACATCCTATCATGGATCTATATAGATGTAAATCCACATCAGGACCTCCTTTTTCAGTAAAAAGTACATTTAACTTTTTATCACATATCTGAGATATGGAGAACAGATTAAAATGTCCAAGTTCCTTCA
>BQNB010062772.1:1716-33822 GCA_026074375.1 Tanacetum coccineum
TTGTGATCATTTTTTATCTGAACTAATCATGTATGTTTTTCTAATTATATATGGAATGATGGTATTATGTCATGTCTGTAATCGAATTTGTTATGAATGAATGTCGATTTGGTTATATCTTTTTTGATTACAATTCAGTTGTATATTTCACTCTGTGATGTGATCTCACTTTACTTATTGTGCTTATGTCATGTCATGGTTATGATTTTAAGGAATCTAACAGGTATTATATTTTCTTGTGATTTGAAGAAAATGGCACCAAAAAGAGCCACGAGGTCAAACATAGCCCCAGAAACAACCAACACCACATCAGTCACTAATGCCCAACTTCAAGCAATGATTAACCAAGGCGTTACGCCGCTTTGGCAGCACGTGATGCAAACACGAATGGTGTCGACAGCCATAATTTAGGAACAAGTGCTAGGAGAAACGAGTAAGCCACTCGTGAGTGCACTTACCCAGACTTCATGAAGTGACAACCTCTAAATTTCAAAGGCACAGAAGGATTTGTCAAATTGACTCAATGGATTGAGAAGATGGAAACTGTGTTTCGCATAAGCAACTATTCTGTGGAAAACCAAATCAAGTTCTCCACTTATACTCTTCTGGGAAATGCTCTAACGTGGTGGAACTCCCACGTTAGGACTGTTAGTAATGACATTGCTTATGCAATGACCTGGACTGAACTGAAGTGGGCCGATCTGAGAAAGAAAATGACTGACAAGTACTGTCCAAGGAACGAGATGAAAAAGCTCGAGGCTGAATTGTGGAATTTGAAAGTGAAGGGTACTGATGTGATAGGGTACAACCAACGTTTCTAGGAACTAGCACTACTGTGTGTTAGGATGTTTCCTGAGGAGTCTGACAAGATTGAAAGGTACGTCGGCGGATTGCCCGACATGATCCATGGAAATATTGTAGCATCAAAGCCAAAAACCATGCAAGAGGCTGTTGAAATGGCCACTGAACTAATGGATAAGAAAGTCAGCACCATTGCTGAAAGACAGGCTGAGAACAAAAGGAAGTTTGAAAACACTTCCCGAAATAATCAAAACCAACAACAGAACAAGAGGCAGAACACTGGCAGGGCTTATACTGCAGGGACTGGTGAAAAGAAGCCATACGGGGGATCTAAACCCCTATGCGCTAAATGCAACTATCACCATGACGGTCCGTGTGCTCCAAAATGCCACAAATGCAACAAAGTTGGCCATTTTGCTCGTGACTGTAGGAGTGCGGGAAATGCCAACAATGCTAACAATCAGAGGGGCACTAGGTCAGGCCAGAAACCTACTTGCTTCGAGTGTGGAGTTCAAGGACACTACAAGAGGGAATGCCCAAAGCTGAAGAACAACAAAAACCATGGAAATCAAGTTGGTAATGACAGGGCTCCTGCCAAAGTATATGCAGTGGGACATGCAGGGACAAACCCAGACTCCAACGTCGTGACATGTACGTTCCTTCTCAACAACCGCTATGCTTCTATATTATTTGATACTGGTGCCGATAGGAGTTTTGTGTCTACTGCATTTAGTTCCCAAATGGATATCACGCCATCTACCTTAGATCACTATTATGATGTCGAACTAGCTGACGGGAGGATAATTGGGTTAAACACTATCCTTAGGGGTTGCACATTAAATCTCCTGAACCACCCATTCAACATAAATTTAATGCCCGTAGAACTTGGTAGTTTCGACGCTATAATTGGGATGGATTGGTTGGCAAAGTACCAAGCAATCATTGTGTGTGCCGAGAAGATTGTTTGTATCACTTGGGGAAATGAAACATTAATTGTTCATAGTGACGGAAGCAACCAGGGACACGAGGCTCATCTGCACATCATCTCGTACTCCAAAACACAAGAATACATGCTAAAAGGATGTCCAGTCTTTTTGGCAAATGTCACTTCAAAATGAGTTGAAGACAGTCGGAGAAGAAGCGACCTTGAGGATGTACCAATTAGATTTAATATTTTCCTTGAAGTCTTTCCTGAGGATTGCCGGGTCTTCCTCTGACTCCGACAACGTGGAATTTCAAATTGATTTGATACCTGGTGCTGCACCGTAGCTTCGGGGCCTTATCGATTGGGCATTCTTTCTGAAATGAAAGATTAGTTGTCGGGCAGCAACTTAAAAGAACTATTGACAAAGGCTTTATAAGACCGTGTTCTCACTCCTGGGAGCTACGGTCTTGTGTTCAAGAGAAAGACGGATCATTCAGGGTGTGCATTGATTACCGGAATTAAATAACTAATCGGTGAAGAATCGTTATCCGCCTCCCAAGAATTGATGATTTAATTTGATCAGCTTTCAAAGGGTCGAGTGTCTACTCGCAGATCGACCTAAGGTTCAGGTTATCATCAACTGACGGGTTCGAGAAGAAGACATTCCAACCGCTTTCATAATCCCGTTTACGGCAATTATGAATTTCAAGTATGATGCCGTTTTGGTTTGACAAACGCAATCTGCCACTATTCTTGGACCTTATGAATCGGGTGTGCAATACCATATTGGATATAAACTTCTGTAATTGTCTTTCTTGCATGATATTCTGATATATTCAAAGAACAAGCAAGAACACGAAGAGCACCTTAAGCTAATCTTAGAATTGCTTAAAGAAAGAGAGTTGTATGCCAAATTTTCTAAGTGTGAATTTTGGATTCCCAAAGTACAGTTCCTTGGTCACGTGATTGATAGTAAGGGCCAGGCATCACTTTGGAACCATCAATAAATCGAATCCATTATAGATGGGCATTCCTAAGTCGCCAACACAGATTCGTTAAAATTTTTAGGTCTTGCTGGGTATTATCGAAGATTCATTGAAGGGTTTTCGAAGATCGCCAAACCAATGACCAAGCTTACTCAGAAGAAGGTCAAGTTTGTTTGGGGTGATAAACAAGAAGCAGCTTTTCAACTGTTAAAGCAGAAGTTCTTCCACGTGCACCATCCACGACTATTTACCTAAAGGATGCGAAGATTTTATAGCATACTGCGATGCTTCAAAGAAGGGTTTGGGCGCTGTGTTAGTGCAAGAGAAAAAGGTGATTGCTTATGTGTCACGCCAACTGAAGATTCATGAGAAGAATTATACGACTCATGATTTAGAACTTGGAGCAGTAGTGTTCGCTCTCAAAGATTTGGGATGCCACTATATGTATGGAACCAAGTGCACGGTGTTTACTGATCATAAGAGTCCACAACACATTCTTAATCAGAAAGAGTTGAACATGAGGCAACATCGTTGGTTAGAGTTGCTCAGTGATTACGATTGTAAGATTCGTTATCACCCGGGAAAGGCAAATGTTGTTGCTGATGCTCTAAGCAGGAAGGAGAGAGATCAAGCATTAAGAGTTTGAGCTTTAGTCATGACCATTGGCTTGGATCTTCCTAAACAAATCTTGAATGCTCAGACTAAAGCACGAAAACCAGAGAACATCAAGATATTACAAAAAAAAAAAAAAAAGATGTTGGAGGAATGTTGGTTGAAAACGCTAAAAATCCAGAGGCAATTAGGACAGAAAAGTTAGAACCCCGTGCGGATGGAACTCTATGCCTCAATGGCAGGAGTTGGTTACCCTGTTATATGGCAATTTGCGGACTGTGATATGTTACGAGTCCCACAAATCAAATTACTCTATTACATCCGGGTTCTGACAAGATGTACCAGATATGATGAAGTATATTGTGAGCACAATAATGAAAGCCGACATCGCCACCTATTGTTAGCAATGTGTTTGACCTGTGTAAAGTCAGGCCGAACAATCAAAGGCATCAGGATTGTTGGTATAACTAAGATACCTGATTGGGAAAAGTGGGACAACTCACTTATGGATTTGTTACAAGCTCCCTAAGACTTTACAAGGCTACGACACCATTGGGGTGATTATTGGACCACCTCACTAAGTCTACATTTTACCCCAATGAGACGAGAAATGTCCGATGGATATAACTTAACAAGAATATACTAAAGGAGTTGTCACGAGTGCATGGAATACATGTTTCAATCAATTTGTGACTCGCGACCCGGTTCGCATCCCCACTTCTGGAGGTCACTCTGGAATGCTTTAGAGTACTAATTTGGATATGAGAGTACTACGTAACATCCACAAAACAAGTAATGGGCAAAGCTGAGAACGAGGACCATTCATACTCTCGAGGATATGTTGCGTGCTTTGTGCGATCGACTTTGGAAAAGGGTTGGGTTACACCATTTGTCATTAGTTGAGTTCTTATTTAACAATAGGCTATTACGCAAGCATCAAGGCCGCACCATTCGAAGCACTTTATGGTCAAAAGTGTTGTTTACCTGTTTGTTGGACCGAAGTTGGAGAAGCTCAAATCCTTGGTCCAGAACTAATTCAAGAAATGACTGAAAAGATCGTCCAAATCAAGAAAAGGATGCAAGTCGCCCGTGATAGGCAAAAGAGCTACGCCGATCTAAAGCATAAGCCGATGGATTTCCAAGTTAAGGGGCTACTGATTATGCTCAAAGTTTCTGCCTTGGAAGGGGTAGTACGTTTTGGAACGGTGGGAAGCTAAATCCACCGTATATTTTGGACCTTTTCAAAGTGATAGAAAAGGTTGGAGGGACGTTTGTCATACATGCTTGAGCTTTCCAGAAGGAGTTAATCCAGGGTTCGCAAATACATTTCATGTATCTAATTTGAAAAAGTGCTATGCCGACGAACCGTTAGTCGCTTCCGTTTTGGAAGGACTTCATTATTGATGACAAACTTAATTTGTTGAGGGGAACCCAATGAGCTCATGTGACCGTGTCGAAGTAACGGTTGAAGCGACGCACACTTTCTTATTAGTCAAGGTTCTATGATAACTCCAAGCGATGGTCCTGAGTTTATGTGGAACGCGAGGGATTCATTGCCAGAAGAAATACCCACATTTGTTCACGAAGACCGCACTGTCGACAAGTGCCGCATCTTAAGCCTTGAGGATAAGGCTCACTTAACGGGGGGAGACTATAACACCCCGTGTTTTAGGGTCATTGACGTCGTCAATAAATCCACAATGTATCTTTTGTATTGTACGTATTTGCTTTAAATCGTAAACGTTTAAGTTAATCGCGTACGCTAAATATTAGGTTCAATGTAAAGGGCATCAAACAAATTAAAATTTACATTCAAGCAAGGGTTTTAAGTAATTATTTTGAGCATAATTATTAACATTGTTCAAATTTATATTTTTTTGTTGCGTAAATTTATTACGTTTCGCGATAGAGTACGTTTAGGCATACCTGGAACCACGTTAATTAATCTACGCTTCAACAAATGCTTATTTCTATTTTCAATGACCAAAGTTTATACAATTTATCCATAGTTATATCATATGGGACGCCCCATATATAAGAAATAAGCAAGACTTCACAAGTTGCAAGTATACATTTTATATAACAAGACAAGACTTACATATTTACTTATACTTCAAAAAGAGCCAAGATTATTACTTGCATTTTTTTACAAGAAATAAGCGAGATATTTCTTCCTTTGATTTCATGGGATCACCTCCATAATAGGGAACACAAGGACACCTAAACATTACCTAAGGCAAGGTGCAAGTATGGAGTTGCAAGACTTATAGGCATGACTAGTGGTTTTGACCACTAGTCACACCTTTATGCCCCATGTCGGCTTCCCCCCCCTCTCTTGGTCATTATGGTCTTTGTTTTATACACTAGGCTATCTCTTATATCACATATACTTGCAAGTAGTAAGAAAGATAACACATACACTTCAACACTTTACCAAAAATCAAAACCATCCTCCCTTTTCTTCCTTCAAAACCCACGGCATCAAACACCCCTTTTATATAATCCATAGTTTGATTTTACAAGACCATACACACATTCATACATCATTCCTATGATAACCTAAGATGTTTTCAAGGGTTGGTTAAAGGTTTACAAGTATTGAAGCAAGTTTTGCAAGATTAGGGTTTTCTAAGAAAACTAGGGTTTTCAAGTGTGCAAGCTTTGGTTTTCATATCTAGAACAATGGGTTTTAGATTGTGTTGGTTTATCATACTTACATTCATCATAAGGTTACGACAAACCCTTTTTTATGTGTCTTTAACACTTTATCATTTTATGTGCTAATTGTTTTTTTTTTTTATAGCAAAAATCACCGCTTAGGACACATTTTTAAAACATGTTAAAAAGTGTTTTTTACTTGTTGATATTCATTTGGTATACTTCTTTTTCTTATGTTATGTGATAGGTTAATATTCATGACGCTATAACTGGAAATATAAGTATTCTTAACATTGTTGGTTTAGAGGAAAATGTTTAGGTATAAAACTTGTAAAACATAAAAAAGTTACTTAAGGAAATTTATGATTTTATGTAAAGTTATGACTTTCTATCTTTGGGACATAATAGAAAAATCATGGACCCTACGTATATTACTATATCGTATATCTACATTTGTATTATTTTATGACGTTAGTTTAAGAACTATACTCCTCCTCTTTCCCTCCTCCCCTAAGCTTTTCGTTTGAGTACATTGTAATTCGAAGAGTTTGAGGAGTGATAGTCTCTTATACACTCATTAACTTTACTTTGTTTATACCATATAGTAATATACTTAGGTCCATTGATTTGTCTAATTTGTCCACGATAAACACAGTTCATAACTTTAAAAATCATTAAAATTTCCTTAAGTAACTTTTCATGTAACATAACTAACACAAAAAAATACAAAAAAAAAAAAAGAAAAAAAAAAAACAAAATAAAAAAAAAAAATAAACAAGTTTATACCTAAACATTTTCCTCTTAAACCAACATGTTAAAATACTTATATTTCCATTATATCATGATATTACCTATCACATAACATAAGAAAAAGTATACCAAATGATTATCACAAGTAAAAACTCTTTTTACATGTTTAAAAGTCCTAAACGGTGATTTTTGCTATAAAAAACATATATACACATAAAATGATAAATGTAAAGACACAAAGGGTTTTAGGTAACCTTATGATGATTGTAGATGATAACCAAACACAATCTAAACCCATGTTTTGATGGGAAAAACCAAAGCTTTGCACACTTTTGAAAACCCTTAGTTTTCGTAGAGGAAAAACCCCCTAACTTGCAAAACTTGCTTCAATACTTGTAAACCTTTAACCAACCCTTGAAAACACCTAAGGTTATCATAGGAATGATGTATGAATATGTGTATGGTCTTGTAAAATCAAACTATGGATTATATAAAAGGGGTGCTTGATGCCGTGGGTTTTGAAGGAAGAAAAAGGAGGATGGTTTTGATTTTTGGTAAATTATTGAAGTGTATGTGTTTCTTTCTTACTACTTGCAAGTATATGTTGATATAAGAGATAGCCTAGTGTATAAAACAAAGACCATAATGACCAAGAGAGGGGGAGGGATGGCCGGCATGGGCATAAAGGTGTGACTAGTGGTCAAAACCACTAGTCATGCTTATAAGTCTTGCAACTCCATACTTGCACCTCTTGCATTAGGTAATGGTTTAGGTTGTCTTGTGTTCCTATTATGGAGGTGATCCCATGAAATCAAGGAAGAAATATCTAGCTTATTTCTTGTAATAAAATGCAAGTATTATACTTGCTCTTTTGAAAGTATAAGTAAATATGTAAGTCTTGTCTTGTTATATAAAATGTATACTTGCAACTTGTGAAGTCTTGCTTATTTCTTGTATATGGGGCGTCCCATATGATATAACTTATGGACTCATTAATTGTATAAAAACTTTGGTCTATTGAAAATAGGAAATAAGCATTTGTTGAAGCTGTAGATTAATACGTGGTACCGGGTATGCCCTAAACGTACTCTATCGCGAAAGTACTGCTGGAGACGTAGCACTCTCTAAATTTACCCAACAAAGTAAAAATAAATTGAAACAATGTTAATAATTATCCTCAAAAGAATTACTTAACTCCTTGCTTTGATTAAATTTAATTGTTTGATGGCCGCCCCCCCCCTGTTTACATTGAACCTAATATTTAGCGTTACGCGATTTACTAACGTTTACGAATTAAAGCAAATACGTTACCAATACAAAAGATACATTTTGTGGATTTATTTGACGACGTCAATAGACCCTAAACACGGGTGTTATAGATCTCCCCCCGTTAAGTAGCCTTATCCTAAAGGCTTAAGATGCAATGCACTTGTCGACAGTGCGGTCTGTGAACAAATGTGGGTATTCTTCTGAATGATCCTCGCTGTTCCAGACAGTAAACTCAGGACCTCGCTGTTGGATGGTGGTTAGTTTTCATGAGTAACCTTGAACTCTCTTTGAGATGTGATATAGAGCCTTCGTTCTTACATCTAATCGATTTAAGCCGTCAATACGTACCATGATCATGCATTCGTGGTCGTTTATAACTTACCAATGACACCAAAGTTTATAAGCTCCAATCAATGGTATACATAAGGATTTACCATCCAACGGATAGTCGCTACTAAAGCTGATTCCAGTTCAGTTGGACAATATTGCCACTGTTCCAAATTGAATACATGGAATAGTATTGATGATACCCATGATTTAACTCTTCTGAAAGCATCATAGGCTTTGTAGGCTTAATTTCGCTTTCACGTCAACTTCTTTTTCTATTATACTTGAAGTTCCAAACATATTCTCAAGGTGATTGTAGACTGTCCCCGTTGACCGAAAAACAATGTTTCTTCGAACGCCTTTCCTAAGAGACCCGAGTAAACTGATGTTATGAACATGCTATTACAATTAATTAATCTCACTAACTGTATTATAAAATCATACTCTGGCTTATGCTTTTATAGAATTTCGGCCATGTATAAGCTCTATTTGTCCACTTACTATTCAGTCTTGAGGCAGACTTCGTCAAATATAACCTTCATTCTTGTGAATATTGGTTAACAACGATATCTATTTCTAGTCATATTCGTTGAATAGGTTCATATGGCACTACTCAACGCGATTTCGAGAAGCTCTACGCTAACTTCAAGAGCCTCAACCAACAGTGAATCTGTTGAGACCAACACTTTTGTTTTTCTCGGAAATCCATTAAGCTCCCTTAGACTAGTTCTATATCTGTGTCTGCACTTAAGCATTGTTCTTAGCGTATACACATATTGTTATATAAGAACTCATTACTATATGACATAATCGGTTAACTCAGACTATTACCCCCCCTTTTCCGTTAAAGTATATTCTTAGTTCTGCCTCACAAAAGTCACTGCTAACAGTATCCTCGAGTAATTGCATTTGTAATGTTCATTAGTCTCATACAATATAGTTTCTGATTCTTCTCTACGTGCCCCTCTTTCATTGCCCAGTTCTTGTTGTGCTGATGGTACGTTTCGTTAAACTCCGATATTTACTTTTCAATTACTCAGCCTATAGCTTAAATTGCAATTACCAGAGATGATGCCTACTCAGAGTTAGCGGATGGCGACCTCTATAGACACGGATCTCATGCGAATCACAAATGATGAGATACATGCTATAGTCCATGCCTTCTCTTGTGACTAACTCCTTTATTGGTCATAATATATTCTGCTAGCTATAAGTAATTATCCATAAAGGATCAGTCTTTTCTTCAATGCTGTAGTGAAATTGATTTTAGCATTAGTATAGGCACATTAGCTTCTTGCGTTCTAATAATACTAATAACTCAAGTATCTCGACCGTTTGTCGTAAGACTCTAGAATAATCCGATCATTTTAGTGAGCTTTGTAACAAAGATCCATTAGCTGATTGTTGTCCCCAACTTAACGCAATTCAGAGTTATCTGTAGGTTATACCAACAAATTCCTTTGATGGCTATCTCTTGATAGTTTCTGGCCCCCTATTCCCCCCCCCTCACCCTCTCCCATCAAATCTCACTTAGGTTGGCCCACCCTCTTATCCCCACCTCCCAACTTGAATTTTAGCACTATGAGGGTCAAACATCTATGATTTAATCATTAGAGTGCGCCGATGGTTTCGGCTTTCCCATATTAGGGCCACACACCTATAGTCCTTCTTCATATATTATAGGTACATCTTGTCATTTCGAACAGATGGATGTAATCATAGAGTATTTTTGTTCATTGAATGGGACTTTCGTACATTATATTAAAACAAGTGATTCTCACGGATATTCCTACAATTGCCTATACTGATGCCGTATAGTTCTCAACGTTCCTGCCAATTTGTATTTGGCTTATAAGTAGTTCCAAATCACGCAACACGGATGGGTTCCAATACTCTTTCATCCCAATTAGAGTACTCTAATTGCCCCTCTGTATTTTTTATAAAAGCGTTTCTAACACATTACTTTCCAACTCTTTATGTATCTTGATGTTCTCTAGGATTTTTTCCATTATGCTCTTATAATATGTTAGTAAAAATTATAATCATTGATGACTCTATTCAGTGATTATGCGTGAGTGAAGTATCAACTGTCCAAAATGTGTCAATTGCAGCTAAAAGCTCATAAATTTCTTAATCGCTTGATCTCTTTCTCAGATTTATCCTAGACTCTTAGAGTAGAAATAAGCATCGTAGCCAGTATACCAGCTCATTGCTCTTCCCAAGGCCAGCTTGATTAACGACAATATCTTAGACATATGACAAGTAATCACTTGAGCAACACTGCTAACCAAACGAGAGATGTTTGCTCATACCATGGTCGACATCCTTTCGTCTGAATTTAGTTAATAGTCTGGCTAAGCCCTAGGACTCTTACTGACTTCAGTAAACCACCCGCCTGCACTTTAGGTCTCCTATACATTATAGTAGTTCAAATCCAATATCATGTATTGAACTTGACGTTAATATCACAATAGATTTGCTCCAAGCTTTCTAATTATCCTGAGTCGCTTCCCTTTCATAAATTTCTCATGAATCTTTTCATGCTTAGGTCGTCGACAACATATTGCATCACCTTTTTCGTTCCTATTAACGCACTATACAAGCTTTAGACCCAAACCTCCTTCTTTTCGAAAGCACGTCCATGTTATGCCTATGAAAATCTTTACTGAATCCTTCTATTGTAAGGGTAGGACAAATGGTGTATACAATAATACTCAATATAACGAACCCATATTACATAATATCAACATTAATTATAAAATACGTATAATCATTTAGGATACTTCCTGCTTAACAAGTTGAAAACCCCCCTACGCTTTTGCTCTATTTATCTCCCAAACAATCTTTAGACCAGTCTTCTGAACGTAATTGCCCGTAATGCTGTCATATGAGTTTTGGCCTGATAACTTCGAAAAACCATCTCACATGTGAAATCTTTTCTTGATAAATATTACCCAGCAAGACCTAAAATATTAACGTGAATCTGTGTTTTTCATTGAGTCGACTTAGTATGATGCATGACCCCATCTTTTCAATTGATTTCGATTTTTGTATGGGATCTATTATATTAGTGAGATTATGAACTTCTTATCTATAACTATTCAATTACACGTATGTGACCTAATGTGAACTTAGTACTTTGGAATTACTCAAATACTACTCACCCACTTAGAAAATATTTGAATACAACCTCCTCTTTAACTTAAGCCAATTACTATGATAAAAAGCTCTTAAGTGCCCTGTCTTTCTGATTTGTTCCTTGTCTTGTTCATTTGGAAATATATATCTATATATCATCTAATAAAGGACAATTACCAAATTTATCACATAATTATGGTCTTAGCACACCGCGCATTCACTATAGCGTCCAAATGAATACGACAGTATGCAGCTTTGTCAACTCAAATTGCCAGCTGCTATTCACTTTTGAAATTCATTATTATAAACGTTTTCTAGTAATCGGGTTTTATGAAAGCAAAGAGTTTTATGGAAATGTCACGTTCTTCTCGAAGGTACCCAATCAGTTGTGATTAACCTGCAACCTTAGCCTCGATCCTTCGATTGTTAAGGATTCTACTCGACCTACCTCTATGAAATGCATGATAATAATGAATCTTAAATCAAGTTCATTTAGGCTCTGCTAAGCTGTGTGATAATATACAGATATCATTTCCACCGTTACAATAAGCTTTATTTAATTTCCCGGTAACTCAATGCACGAACCCTGAAATGATTCTCGTTTTATTTCATCTCTTGACAATACATGAATGACTCTGGTAGCCCAGTGAGTGAGGAACCTAGGTCTTATACAAAAGCCCTTTGGCCTTAAGATAGATTCTTTTAGTTGCTCCGACCAACTCTTTCTCATTTCAAGAGTATGCCATCGATAAGTAACGTCCCGCCTAGATGTCCTGAACTAGGTTGCCAATCTTTGTTCACCAGCGTATAAAAAATCAATCTTGTATTATTTCAATCTTGCTCCGCATATGTCAGAAGCGAAGACCCGGCAAGTCCTCCAGGAAGCAACTTTCAGGAAATATATTAAGCCTCATTTTGTACATCCTCAAGTCGCTTCATTCTCCGACTTGTCTTCATCCTCATTAAAATGTATCGTGACTCATTGGTTGCTCCTAAAGAGTTCTGGACATATTCTATCACTTTTAGCGATTACGTACATAGCTTGTTGTTATTGGAGTAGCAGTAGATAATTTCGATGCAGCAACGTAGCCTTTGTGTCCCTGGTTGCTTAAACCTGATCACTAGTGTAAAATTAAGTGTTCATTTCCACTAGGGATTACGAACGATCTTTCGGCACCTCGCTGATTTCTTGGTACTTTGCCAACCAATCCATACCAATTATATCATCGAAAATAACAGTTCTACGAGGCATTAAATTTATGTTGAATGGGTGTTCAGGAGATTTAATGTGCAACCCTCTAAGGATAGTAGTGTATAACGCAATTATCCTCCGTCAGCATAGTGCGCAACTTGATCATTTGTGTAGTGATTCTGAAGGTGATCTGAGCTGTGATATACCCATTCTAGGAGAACTTAAATGTAGTGACATAAACGTTATATTCGGCACAGTTAGTTGCTAATATAGATTTGATAGAATTGTGTCATATCAGCGCGTTGTTGAGACGGAAAACGATACATCACGGTCTCAGATGATTCACATCTCAAGAATTCTGTGGTCGACCTTTCGTCTTTTTACTATGTCTCTCACCTATCATTCTATACTGTTTAGGCTGTCGAGCATGTGTCAATACAATATGTTGATGATCCACATTGTTTATTGTTTACTTCATTTTTTTTATAGCAAACTTAAGTGACATCTAACCTCTGTTGAGAAGCTTGATCTCTTAGAACTCCACCTACGTGCAGATAGCAAAGTAGTGTTTACTGGTCTCTGACACTCAGTGCCCCCTCTGAATTTTCGCATTGTTGGCACGTACCGCGACACTACATCACTTTCACTGTAGCTAATACATGGTCCTATAACTTCTTGCATTTGTGTAAGTCATTTTGTGAGCTACTCGAACGTTCTGTGGTGCATATGTGCTATTAAAGCTCATATGTGGCGTTTATAGATTTTTTTTATTCCTCCTCCCCCCGCTGACTAGGGCAAAGCCCCTAATACTCCATCGATATACGCCCCCACACCCTCCCACCCCCCCCGAAAATATGTGTTATTAAATACGCATCCGTTTAACATAGTATTCGCCCCCGTTCTTTCCTCCATCAGTGGCACAAACTGTTGTTTTGTCGTTATCTTTTCTCCCTAAACCCAACTCTCGCCCTACCATAAACAGCTTTAATTTCTTTTAGGTAGATTAATTGATGACTTTTATGTGTTTATTTGTATATAATTTGTTTATGATTATCTTTTTATGTCGTTGCACCCGAAAAAAAATCCCCAGCCACAATTTTATTTCTTTTATGTCCGTATTTCTTCTCTTACATTATATGATTCACTCCTCACCTCCACTCACTTTTGATTTATACTTATATTAGTACATTCACTGCAGACAATTTAAGAACTCTGCCGCGAACACCTTTACTCTTTATCGCTTCCTCGAACACCATCACTCATACTCAAAACCCCAAGGCCTACTATACAACAAACTACCAAGTTAACTATCGTTCTTCTTATTTGTTCACACACGTTCCAATATATAGAGCTACTGCTTAATGTGTCGACCAGATCCATCCTCATGACAAGTCATAGAGCCATGACACAAGGTGTTCTGTCTACATTGATATCGCTTGTTAGTATGTTGTGTCTGTTAGTATGATATTACGAGAGGAGTGTTACCTGTGTTCTTAGAATACTAATACCAATTTATCTGTACTCAGAACAGTTGTACTACTTCGAGCTATGTGTCATAACTGACATTTGTCTTTTTATAACGATCATAGTTATGTCAAATATAGCTCTCATAAATTACAAAAAAGTTTAGCGTTACTTTTTCACCCGAACCACTCGCCCCCCCATTAATTTCGACTTTGAGAAGCTCCATATATGATATATATTCATGTTGATAGGCATTTCTCCGCGGAGGTAATCTAGTCTACCTAGAATGTGAACTCTGTTCTAATCTTGTCTAGAATCTTCCCTTACACATGTAAGTCATCCTAACGCACAAGGTAGAGCTAATGTCTCTGATGTGAAACGTTAGGCAGCCGGGGTAGACCGTTTTACTGCAACTAATATATTAGTCTTTTATGAATACTAATAGATAGAGATATGTAAGTATTTGATACCCGTGATACTATATCAGTGACACACGGTCACTTGTTCTCATATTATCTCTGCTACATTTCAGCCTTCGTTAATTAAGTCTTCATCATAACATTTCCTTTATTACTAGTATTATAAGTCATGTCTCAAGTTTTACTGTAGATACTGCAGTGATCGCGCGCAATAGAAGTCTCGTACTAAGCAAATATGTCATAGCTTTATCATCGATAGAACAGTCTACACGACTCAGGTTGGATCTCTCACCTATGTTTTAGAGTACAATAAATCAACAATAATATTTAGTCACAAATTGTTCGTAAATAGCTTTGTGAATGTGCTGATTTTGCTACTAGATGCAGTATAATATCTATCCATATTTCACCTCTATGTACATCCCACCCCATCGATCTATTCCCCCCACCACATTCTCTGTCTGTTTTTTCGAAATCCAACTACTCCATCACATACGTCTCATAATACGCTCGTATTGAACAGTACTCAGAGGTTTTAGCACATCTACACTACAAGTTTTGTGTTGATATACGACTTCGCCAAGACCTCGCATAGCTCTCACAGATCACACGCTCTGTTTCACTCACTGCTGTGACCTGGACTGCCTACACTTATAAATCGTTTGTCTATTAACTTTATGTACAACAACCTAGCTTTTGAAACATATAGTACGTATGGTGCATTAGGGTATATGAGAGTTCATTGCATGTAGTACAAATAGCTGCCTAGATTTGTAAATGTGACGTACTTCTATACGACCTTTGAGTTATAAATACTTGTACTCGTGCTTGCAATGTAATGTACGATTGGCTTGCGTCCATCCAACCATAAATCACCCCCCCCCCCCCCCCCAGATATGCTACAACGACGATTATCTAGACGAGCAGTTAACCTTATAGTGTGCCATACATCAATGGTCTTGTGAGCATATCACGGTCGCGATGCTCAGTTGCAACTTCGAAAGTAGTTCGTGTTACTGGTATGATCTGTCGAGTGGCACCTTGACAGAGATTAGATTGTGTGCCTGGTTAGTGACTCCTTGGGCTCAGATGATGGTCCATCGTTTGATTATGTTCTATGCTATCCATACACAGATACTAGGTGCCATAGTTAACCACTTGTTTATGTTCATTTAAATCATACCTCTCAATACTATTACAGACTACATTATAATATATAACTTTTGTGTGTCATACCTCACCCACAAGATCTGACATTTATACTATCTCTGACTGTGTAACTCAACAATTGATAGAGATACGAAATCAGAATATTTGCACTCGCTTTCAAAATACTATACAGTCGATTTACTCACAACCTGTTTTACCTCATTTACTAAACTCATTACCCAACTCACCCCAATTACATCATCTTAACCCTTACTTATTTCATTAGACTAGAGACTTATCAACCATTATCGTATCTTTTATACGTAATTATATTTTACAAAGTCAACATCATTAATCATATTCAGTGCCATAACATAAGAAGCAACCGTATGATCCGTGATAACCTCAGAGAGATGACTTAGTAGAGCCATACTACAGAACTATAAAAGTACGACATAAAAATACTAGAGAACAGTGATCACTTCAATGTACGTCATAGCTAGTAATCTAAGATATCTCAAATAAGATATACTCATAAAAAACCTCACATTCTATGCTACTTTCTATCAAATTGAGGAGATGTAAACATCCGAGTAATATATAAACTAAGCAGGTTATGTTAGTATGTGTTTTACTATAATCATAACGCCCCTACCCTTAGTTGTCATTATAATAGCGTCTTCTTCTCACTTACGGTATTCAGTATGCCTCTATAGGTGACCATTAAGCAAAAAGATGTTCTTCCTCGCCTAGACTACTCTAGTATAGTCCTTGTATCCTCTTACGCGATGTATTCATGCTAGTCTTATCTGTATGTAGATGATCCTCCGCGTCCTTACGTACTTAGCTCTTATACGTTCGTGTGAACTCGTTACCGATGCTGCTGAAGTCTTGGCTATACAACTGTATATTCAGTGCTCATAGTACTATTTGCCGCTGTTTTTGAGCCTAGACAGTGACCTAGCCAAGGCCTAACGAGTTCTGAGAATACCTCTTGCTGAGAAGCTAAGTCTCTGCTCTCATCCAATACTCCAATCTCTAGCTCTCACAGTTGCACGTATTCCTATTACGTCAGGATGTTATCAGTAACTCCGTGTATAGTCGTCCGACGTAAATATCTGTCGAAACTCTACTGTCTGACGTATACTGAGAACATCCTATACTCATCCTTTTGGGTGTGTGCTTCTGGGCTGACCCTCAAGTTGACCACATTATAGTGTTCGTAGCCCTATCATCACTCCTCTCGGTGATCTCGTGATCCTTAGTCTAAATCTATTCAGAAGCTTGTCTAGAGGCAACTGTTCAAGCTCGCGAGATCATCCCTCCCCAAAACTGTAGGATTTCATAATTTGTAGATGTGGTGCAGTATGATAATACGATACAACAATCGTCTCCGTTTAGATAACTTCATGTGTAGCCAGTGAAACTCATGCTCCGTTGAAACTTACACTAGTCACTCTAGATAAACTGGGCTAAGGATCTAGGCTCTATACTGAGTAGCTGTCGAGTCACTGCGCTATAGATACAAGAGACTGGTTTGCGTACCAGCGCGGGATTTCAATATCAGCCATCTACGTGACTGTCCAGTGTGACTGGTGTAGAGATGTGTTATGCAGAGGCAATATCAAATTGGTGAGAGTTACTAGTCCACTGATGAACGGTAGTAGTCAGTACATACTTCAGGTTTGTCAATATAACACCACTCACACCCCACACACATAGCATGTGTACTTACGTAGTTATTTTTGTGTTAGCACGAGTGATCTATGTTTTTTTACGAGCGTTGCCCGCGGAACGAGAATTATTCGATCTAAGACCCCCACTGTCGCGTCGCCTACTACCACTGCCGTAACCACAGCTTACTGCCTTTTAGTGAGGATTAAGACACTATCCATGCAAGCTTAAGTGTTGCACATAGATTAGATGATTCTTTGTACGTCGTGATGCACTGTAGTACGTAGAATATACTCCGACCCCATATTGACTCATCTGAAGACCCACCATCCTGTTTCATGAACATCGCCGATATAAGACCTATGCTAGGTTCTGTGTTGCATAAACTCATCGTCACCCGCAATAGATTTTATTCCAAATCAAGTCACGCTAAGCCTACGCTAGTGATGATGTGTCACTCTCTCACTCCACAGCCCTTCCTCACGGTGATTATCTTCACACATCTCACATGTCTCACGCCGCACCCCCGAATCAAGAGCAAAACCCCCACTTGTACTGATGAACAGTTACCACTAGTATAGGTAAGTGCTGGAATACTATCATGATAACACTAGTGCCGACAAAGTAGTGTTCGCGGTGCCGCTCCCATACCCCAGAACACAGTCTGCACCACGAAACACGCGCTAGAGACGCAGTATAGTGCATCCACAATACCTTTAGATACTCAGAAACGAACAACATCCCTAGTATATCAATCGCCGCTTCTGAGTTCAGCGTTTACCATGCTGTCTCGTGCAACGCGCCGCTCTAACATGTCACTCCTCCTATCTAGTGCAAGTGTTCATGTCAATAATGTTATCTTCGCCGTAAAGTCATGTCCCACGTCAACTACACTCCGGCGGTATAGTATTGAACTTCGCGATGGTCCTCTTCGCACAAAACGGACTCACTAGCTCCCGCCCCAGCCCCACTCCCTACACATAAATGTACACAGAGTTCTATCGTAAACACACTCCATATGGAAACTTTGTCAAAGCTTCACTATCTCACTCAACACACCTCCCCCTCAGAATGTTGGAGAACGCTGTTTGTTTAATACATGCAGAAACCGCGGTTGTTCGTTCAGTGTGGACATTCACTAGAACGTAAGTACACCGAGCTATGTAAGACAGACCTACGCGCAAAAGAATGCAAGTTAAAGGTATGCATCATTTGTGTGAGTTCCTTGTTGTAGAATTTGGATATTGATGCATTAAAGATTTTGTCGCATCAATAGACAGATGATAAGTTTTTGACTCATCAAGCACTCTCTGGTTATGAACAGATGCTGTGAGAAACGCCCTATTTATGCGATGAAATAATTGACACACAGGGATTGTCTTTTCAAGCCAACAATATGCAAACAAAAAACATTAATATCACAATAATAAATTAACAGTCTCCACCACCAAAACAAAAAACCTATCGTGGAACACAAGGTAGATATAACCGCACTCCCACCCTTCCCACCCCCCCTACACCTCCCACCCGCAACACTCTCAACAGCACAAACACCCACAACCCCCCAACCCCCCTCCCCCAGCATCCCCCCCCCCCACCACACACCCCTCCCACCCCCCCCCCCCCCCCCCCCCCGGTAACCTTCCCGTGATCAGCTATCCCGGGGCTATTTACTGTAAAAAAAAATACTTTGTTCCTATTAATTCCAACTGTAACTCAGTTTTTTTAAAAGACATTTCTTCTTCTTTTCGGTAGTATTATATAATCCTTGTGTCTATTGTTCTATGAGGTAAACACGCCCCGGCCCTTTGGACATTATTCCACTGCGACCCCAATAATTTGGGGTGGTGTTCATATTAGTTACAAGAGCCAAGGTTATAGAGAACCAGGTCAATGTTTTTGCTGGACTATACGTTTTCGAACATCCGGTAATTCATTCAAAGGGGTTTTACATGGGAACATACAATATTGCATTTAACCATTCATGCATACCACTACTTGTTGATTAGTTGGTTAGGATTAGATGCAATCATATATTTATATACATGTTATGAATAAATGTATATTACTATAGAGACTTATGTAATATGCTCATATAAGTTATTTATGTCGGTCACACTAGTCATTCAGCTGATCTTCCGCAGTTACCTTTACTTCTGTTCACTCCGAGGCACGTTCATGGAGTATTCCCATCTGAGGTCCTTTACGAGGAGGCTGCCGACAGTTACTGAAGCAGGCACCACGTTTTCCAGAGTATGTAACCTGATTCCATGGAGTGGAGGTCAATGTACCAGTGTACATTCCTGAGCCTGAGCACCCTGAGGACTTAGTGCCAGCTGAGGATGAGGCACCTATAGAGGCATACATTACTGAGGTTGCTTCTGCACCTCATCCCACCACGTCCTTTTTACCCTATTTATTGACCCCCACAATATAGAGGCAGCATGGTCAAGATGAGAGCTGTAGCACAATCCACCTATTATCTACTACTCCCATCAGGGACACCACCATTGTTACCTATACCACTACCTGCACCATCCACTAGCCATAGAGCTGATATTCCCGAGGCTGACGCACCGCCTCAGAAGAGGCTACTACTTACTGCTCCCAGACCTAGGTGTGAGGTTGGGGAGAGTTCTGCTTCTGCTGCTGCGAGGCAGCCAGGACCCACTATGACCCGTAGGGTCGATTGCAGTTCCGTAGACACTGTAGAGACTAGGGTCCGAGATACCGAGAGGAGGATGATGGCCGCCTTAGAGGTGGTCAACTTGAGGGTCAGCTACCAGGTAGATGTTTTATTCGTAGTAGGAGAAGTTGAAGTTTTACACAACGACATCCGATGTTCCCAGAAGGTAGTGCAACTGTGAGAGCTGAGATTGAGGTATTGAGGAGAGAGAGACTTGCTTACGAGCAAGAGGGTATGCAGAACCGTTAGGCCTTGGCTAGGTCTGAGGCTTACAACAGGGCATTAGAGGCACGAATTATAGTGTTAGAGACTCAGGCGCGTCGCCACGAGTGGCAGCGTCAGGACGCGGATGATCACGCGACGAGGCATATCATGCGTATTCAGGCTTTGGAGGCTGGAGCACGCAATGACACCTTAGAGGATACTGGTAGTAGTGCTTAGGGTTACTTTTCTACCATATTGTAGCCATACTATATAGCCTGCTAAGTTTTTATGGGTTACTCCCAGCTAGCAGGTGGTATAGATCTTTTGTTTTAATTAGCTATCCAGTATGGATCTTTTGTCTTTTGTCTAGCTATGTTGTATAGCCTACTAAGTATTACGGGTTCAATCCCGGCTAGTAAGGCATTAGGTTGTTATGTTTATTTTGTAACCTAATCGTTATGATCATTTTGTATCTAAACCATTCATGTATGTTTTCCAATTTATATATGGAATGGATGTATTATGCCATGTCTGTAATCGAATTTGTTTATGAATGAATATTGATTTAGTTATATCATTGTTGATTACAATTCAGTTGTATATACACTGTTTGTGATGTGATCTCACTTTATTTAATCATGTATTATGTCCATGTAATGGTTATGATTTATGAAATCTAACGGGTAATTGTATTTTCTTATGATGAAGAAAATGACACCAAACGAGCCACCAAGGTTTCAACACGGTACAACACCAGCCCAACAACAACCCCACCACATCCCGGTCACTAATGCCCACTTCAAGAAATGATTGACCAAGGTGTCACTGCGCTTTGACAGCACGTGATTATGGCAACAGGAATGGTGATGACAGCCCACACTTCTAGAGAACAGGCGGCAGAAGGACTCCGAAACGCGTTGTTTGAGAATGCATTACCAGACTTTATTGAAGTTGCAAACACTCTATATTTTCAAAAGGCACTGAGGGAGTTGTTGAATTAAACTCAATGTTCGAAAGGGATGGAGACTGTTTTCCCGCATAAGAAATGCTTTGGGGTGAAAATCAGATGAAGTTTTCCATTGTACTCTTCTAGCAGGTGCTCTAACTGGTGAAATTCCATGTTTTAACTGTCAGTCTTTGATGGTTGCATATTGCAATGAAGGGGCCGAATCTGAGAAGAAATGACTGACCAAGTACTGTCTAAGGGACGAGATGAAAAAGTTCGAGGCTGAATGTGGAATTTGAAAGTCGGCAGGGTACTGATGGTGATAGGGTAAAACCAACGTTTCAGGGAACTCAGCACTACTGTGTGTGTTAGGATGTTTTCTGAGGAGTCTGACAAGATTGAAAGGTATGTTGGCGAATTGCCCGACATGATCCATGGAAATATTGTAGCATCAAAGCCGAAAACCATGCAAGGGTTGTTTAAATGGCCACTAAACTAATGGATAAGAAAGTCAGCACCATTGCTGAAAGACAGGCTGAGAACAAAAGGAAGTTGGAAAATACTTCCCGAAACAATCAAAACCAACAACAACATAACAAGAGACAGAACACTGGTAGGGCCTATACTGCAGGGATTGGTGAAAAGAAGCCATACGGGGGATCTAAACCCCTATGCGCTAAATGCAACTATCACCACGACGGCCCGTGTGCTCCAAAATGCCACAAATGCAACAAAGTTGGCCATTTTGCTCGTGACTGTAAGAGTGCGGGAAGTGCCAACAATGCTAACAATCGGAGGGGTACTGGGTCAGGCCAGAAACCTACTTGCTTCGAGTGTGGAGTTCAAGGACACTTCAAGATGGAATGCCCAAAGCTGAAGAACAAGAGCTTAAAGAACAACAAAATACCGTGGATTCAAGTTGGTAATAACAGGGCTCCAGCCAAAGTGTATGTGGTGGGACATGCAGGGACAAACCCAGATTCCAATATCGTGACGGGTACGTTCCTTCTCAACAACCGCTATGCTTCTATATTATTTGATACTGGTATCGATAGGATATATGTGTTATTGAAAAATAGATTTTATAAAAAACATTTTAAGTTCCCAAATGGATATCACGCCATCTACCTTAGATCACTATTATGATGTCGAACTAGCGGACGGGAGAATAATTGGGTTAAACACTATCCTTAGGGGTTGCACATTAAATCTCCTGAACCACCCATTCAACATAAATTTAATGCCCGTAGAACTTGGTAGTTTCGACGCTATAATTGGGATGGATTGGTTGGCAAAGTACCAAGCAATCATTGTGTGTGCCGAAAAGATCGTTCGTATCCCCTGGGGAAATGAAACATTAATTGTTCACGGTGACGAAAGCAACTGGGGACACGAGACTTGTCTGCACATTATCTCGTACTCCAAAACAACAAGAAATACATGCTAAAAGGATGTCCAGTCTTTTTGGCACATGTTACTACAAATGAGGTTGAAGACAAGTCGGAGAAGAAGTGACTTGAGGATGTACCAATAGTTCGAACATTTCCTAAAGTCTTTCCTAAGGACTTGCCGGGTCTTCCTCCGACTCGACAAGTGAAAGATTTCAAATTGATTTTGTACCTGGTGCTGCACCGGTAGCGCGGGCACCTTATCGATTGGCACCTTCTGAAATGAAAGAGTTGTCGGAGCAACTAAAAGAACTATCTGACAAAGACTTTATAAGACATAGTTCCTCACCCTGGGGAGCTCCAGTCATGTTAGTCAAGAAGAAAACGGATCATATCCCGGATAGTGCATTGAATTAATCGGGAATTGAACAAGCTAACGGTGAAGAACCGTTATCCACTTCCAAGAATTAATGATTTATTTGATCAGAGCTAAGGGTTGAGTGTCTACTCTAAGATCGACCTAAGGTCAGGTTATCACCAACTGGGGGTTCGAGAAGAAGACATTCCAAAAACCACTTTCAGAACCCGTTACGGCCATTATGAATTTCAAGTGATGCCTTTGGTTTGACAAACGCACCTACCGTATTCATGGACCTTATGAATCGGGTGTGCAAACCATATTTGGATAAATTCGTAATTATCTTTATTGATGATATTCTGATATATTCAAAGAACAAACAAGAACACGAAGAACACCTTAAGCTAATCTTAGAATTGCTTAAGAGAGAAGAGTTGTATGCCAAATTTTCCAAGTGTGAATTTTAGATTCCCAAAGTACAGTTCCTTGATCACATGATTTATAGTGAGTGGCATTCACTGGATCCCGCCAAGACCGAATCCATAAAGATTGGGCCTCTCCTAAGTAGCCAACTGAAGATTCGTTAAATTTTTAAGGTCTTGCTAGTATATATCTGAGATTCCATCGAATGATATTTCCGAAGATTGCCAACCGATGACCAAGTCTCACCCAGAAGAAGTACAAGTTGATTGTGAGATAAACAAGAAGCAGCTTTTCAACTGTTAAATCAGAAGTTGTGCAGTGCACCAATCCTGGCCTTACCTGAAGGAAGCAAATGATATTTAAATCGCATACTCCGGAATCTTCAAAGAAGGGTTTGGGCGATGTGTTAAATGAAAAGGTGATAGCTTATCATCACACCACAAAAGATACATGAGAAGAATTATACGACCATGATTTGGAACTTGTGAGGCAGTAGATGTACGCTCTCAGATTTGTGAGGCACTACCGACTGGGAACCCCTAACTTATGTTTTTTTTACAACAAACCCCCCCTGGTGTTCACTAATCATAAGAGCCTACAACACATTCTTAATCAGAAAGAGTTAAACATGAGGCAATGTCGTTGGTTAGAGTTGCTCAGTGATTACGATTGTGAGATTCGTTATCACCCGGGAAAGGCAAACGTTGTTGCTGATGCTCTAAGCAGGAAGGAGAGAGATCAACCATTAAGAGTTCGAGCCTTAGTCATGACTATTGGCTTGGATCTTCCTAAACAAATCTTGAATGCTCAGACTGAAGCACGAAAACCAAAAAACATCAAGAACGAAGATGTTGGAGGAATATTGGTTGGAAACGCTAAAAATCCAGAGGCGATTAGGACGGAAAAGTTGGATCCCCGTGCGGATGGAACTCTATGCCTCAATGGCAGGAGTTGGTTACCATGTTATGGCAACTTGAGAACTGTGATTATGCACGAGTCCTACAAGTCAAAATACTCTATTCATCTGGATTTCGACAAGATGTACCAAGATATGAAGAAGCTATATTGGTGGCCGAATATATAGGCAAACATTCGCACCTTGTTAGCAAGGTATGAACATGTTCAAGGTCAAGGCTGAACATCAAAGGGAATCAGGATTGTTGGTACAACCCAAGATACCTGAATGGAAATGGGACAACATCACTATGGATTTTGATACAAAGCTCCTAAGACGTCGCAAGGCTATGACATCATTTGGGTGATTGTTGACCGACTTACTAAGTCTGCAATTTTCACACCAATGAGAGAGACTGATCTTATGGATAAACTTGCAAGAATATACCTAAAGGCGGTTGTCACAAGGCATGAAATACCTGTTTCAATCATTTGTGATCGCGACTCGAGGTTCGCATCTAACTTTTAGAGATCACTTCAGAATGCTTTAGGTACTAATTTGGATATGAGTACTACGTACCATCCACAAATAGACGGGCAAAGTGAGAGGACTATTCAAACTCTCAAGGATATGCTACGTGCTTGCGTGATCGATTTTTGAGGACAAGGCTCGTTTAATGGGGGAAGTCTATAACACCCATTGTTTTCAAGTCATTGACGACGTCGATAAATCTACTATTTATTTTTAGTGTCATACGCGTTTGCTTGTAATTTCATGTATTAAGTAAAATCGCGTAAGCTAAAAATTTGCGTTCAATGTAAACGGGCACCAAACAATTAAACGTTTACATCAAGCAAGTATTAAATAATTATTTTGAGAATAATTATGGTCCTTGTTCATTGTATTTTTATTGGTTGCGTAAATTGATTACGTTTCGCGTTAAATTGCGTTTAGGCATTCCTGGAACCACCAAAACTTTTCTACGCTTCAACAAATACCCACATTTATACCCAACACTCAAATTTTACAAAAATATATCCTACATATCAACCCATGGACGGATTTAAAGAGATATATAAAAGAAAAATGAAAAAAAATCTTGCAACTAGGTCTTTGTATAACATCTACTCCATTAAACTTATACATACCTTTTTTCTTTGACCAAGACCAACTTCCCTAAGACCCTCATCTTGTTTTCTTGACCACTATTACATCTTTTTGACTAGTCATTTATCATATATACTAGTATACATGCATAAACACATAGATAACAAGAACACTTGGTGTAAAAGATCAAAATCTCTCCCTTTCTCTCCTTATCAACCTACGGCTCAAAACTCTCATTATAAAACAACCATACAAAATTTTTCTTCATCATTTACACAAATTCTCATATCATATTTAATATGTCCTAAGTTGTTTGCAAGGGTTAGTTAAAGGTTTTCAAGTGTTGAAGCAAGAAATCAAGATTAGGGTTTCATATTGAATTAGGGTTTTCATAGCTTGCAAGCTTGGGTTTTAAATCTAAACAAGGGTTTAGATCATATTTATCATCAAAAACCATCTTCTCTTTTCTCTCCATATAGGCCACGGCATCAACACCCCTTTTTATACAATCCATACCTTGATTTTCTAAGAGCATACACACATACACACATCATTCTTAAGATATACTAAGATGTTTCCAAGACTTGGTTAACCATTTACAAGTATTGAAGAAAGTTTTGCAAGATTAGGGTTTTCTAAGAAAACTAGGGTTTTCAAGTGTGCAAGCTTGGGTTTAAAGTCTAAACAAAGGTTTAGCACATATTTTTCATTGTCATCATTCATCACTAAGGTTATCGAAAACCTTTATCTTTTCATTTTCATGATTTTATATGTATATGATGTTCTATATAGTGAAATTACCATTTAGGACTTTTAAATATGTAAAAGGAATTTTTACTTGTGATTATGCTTTTGTACACTTTTTCATATGATATTAGGTTGATAATATCATGATATAATGGGGTTATAAATGTTGTAACTTGTTGGTTAAGTGTAAACATGTATATGTACAAATTAGGGTTTTAAGGATTACTTAAGAAAGTTGTGATTAAAAGTATCATTATGGACTTGTTAACTTGGATATTTGGACAAGATATGAACTAATGGACATTATTATATGTAAGACATATAATATATATATATAGTATAAAAGACTTATGGTAAAATACAAAGTTGAAAGTTATAGAAACAAAGTTTACATATGGAATCAAGAAAGACATCCTAACTTACTGTTTTAATTCGACATACAACCTTTCCATTTTATATTTTTATAAAATAGTACGTCTCATGACGATTCCAAAAAGCCAAGAAACTTGAAAAACGGATAAATAACGAAAAAGTTACGGTAAAAACAAGTTATACGATAATTAATACTTTTAATTAATAACAAATGAGTTATGAATTTCGCGAGTTTACGACAATTAATACTTTTAAAAAATAATTTTTATAAAAGTTACTATTCATGACAGAAACTTTTATTTTTGTAAACCTCATAAATCAATAGAAATTTCAATTACGAGAACATGATCAAAAGAATCGCTAAAAACGGAGCTATAACAAAGAAAATACGACGTATATGAGTTTTACGATAACAAAAACTATATAAATATATTTAGGGTCTGGTGTGAACAGTAAAAGTTACTGTTCACCAGGAGGTCCAAATTATAAAAATGTCAAATTATGATAACTCGTCCTAATACAAAAGCGTGGGCATAAGAAAAGTCAAAATCGGGCTTAAAATGCGAAAGTTATGCCAGTTTTACTAAAACTGTAATTATAAACGTTTTCACTCTAGAACAACGATTTCTAAATTACAAATAGACGGTGATGAAGCTATATAGAATTATATGTGGTTATCAAAGTACTATATTACTAGGGAGTTTCATAATGAGGCCTCTTCGGGGTGGCGTATCGACGAGTTGTTGGATTTACGATTTAAAGTGTCTTAGCTCCTGATACGTCACTACACGACCTCTTGAATTATGATAGCCCAAACAATAGTATGATGTAACTAACATAGACTTCTATATGATGTTAGTTAATCAAAGCGATTAGTGCTTATACGACCTATGTTCATTTAGGTTGCATTCGATCATTTACGTGATGCGTTATCTGTGATATTTGGATTATTAGTAACTCAAGGTGAGTTCACAGCCCCACGTTTTACATGCTTTTTGTTTTATAAGTTTTTGGGGTGAGAAACATGCAATGTTTTACAAGTGGACACAAGTGGATACTTTTATATTATGATTACGTGTTGCCTAAGTAGCGATAACCTATTCTGAGCCCATTATCATGAACTGCCAATTACTGGACTGTAAACGCGAATGTTATGAATAAATCTATTGGGATTGACATCCCCGTTCGGGTGATTAGCTATCACTGGGCAAACGAACGTATACCATGTCAAACATAGGATGTTGCGGGTTAGAACATCATCACAGGCAATGTAGGCCATTTATATGGTATTCATTTATGTCGAGCTTCAGTGTCATGAGCTTAGGGCAACGTAATTACATTTATATGATGTTTGCATCTGTTGCATTATCATACACTTGGGAAATCTTGTGGTCCTACAATATATGATTTATTAAACCTATGAATTCACCAACATTATTGTTGACGTTTTAAAGCAATGTTTTTCAGGGGATCAGTAAGCACGAGGTGTAAGGGATATATTAGTGGTTTTGATTTGGATATCATGCATTAAAGATTTTGTCGCATTTCATTTTGTATAACTGTTATGGGCTAGAAATCTTTGTATTTTGAACAAGTGGACAAGTGAAGCTTCGGCTTATGTAACAAATACTTTGTTAAATCCAATGTATCAGTTTTAAATGACTTTTTGGTCGTTCTATATACATCTTGTGTTATTGATCAATGAAGTAACACGCCCCGGACCCTTATTCCGCTGCGACCCAATTTGGGGGTGTTACTTAGGCTCGTAGTATAGTTTTTAGAAACTTAATAAGGTAAAATAAGCCTAAGCCCACCAAAGCCTACATGGCCTTATGTAGCCGACCATAGGGAAGTATTTATACCCCTCTCCACACCTTGGAGAGGGTTGGTGGTTCACTTGTTCATTTCTAATCTAATATTTTCTCTTTTCCTTTCTCTCTCTAGGTGTTCAATCCTTCCTTTCTCTCTCTAGATTTCTTGTCATTTGATTATGAGATAAGATACATCATATATTATACAATTGGTATCAAGAGCCATGGGGTGATATAGCTTGGTTTTGATAATGTGATATAGATTTCTTGTCCTTTAATATTGTCTCAAGATGTTATGATATGTGTAATGAATTCTATTGTCGTTTTTGATAATGTGAATGTGGACATGCAAAATAGTGAATCTTGTGTGAAGTGTGTAGATCTTGATGCTGAGCTTTTGAACAAACAAAATGCGTATAATGATCTTTCAAAAAGTTATTCACAACTTGAAAAACATTGCATTTCTCTTGAGTTAACAATGCAACTCAATCAAGAAATTTTTCAAAAGGATTCATTAAGTAATAATCAAAATGCTCTTGAAATTCCAGAATATTTTGAAAATAAAGATTTGAAAGCTCAGCTACAAGCTAAAGACCCTACAATCTGTAAGTTAAAGGAACATCTCAAAACGATGAGAGAAAATGACATGGAAGAGAAAGTCAAACATGAAATGGATGAAATTGAGACCATAAACATTAAATTGGAGCATAGTGTGGCAAAATTAATTTCTAAAAATGAGCGTTTACATAAAGAAATTGAGCATTTGAAAAAGATTTACAAAGATCAATTTGATTCGATTAAAAAGACACATGCTTTCTGTAAAGAACACGGTGACTCTTTGATTGCTCAATTGAACTCTAAATCGATGGAAAATGCAGATTTAAAACATCAACTTCAAGACAAGGTTTTTGTGATTACATCATTGAAAAATGACTTACGAAAATTAAAAGGGAAAGAAACTGTTGAAAATGCTGCACAAATACCAGTTGCCACCACTGTTGCTCTAGGCATGTTCAAGCTAGACTTAGATTATTTAGCTCCTAGATTATTGCAAAATAGGGAAGCTCACATATACTATCTTAAGCATACTCAGGAACAAGCTGACATACTTCGAGGAATAGTCAAACAAACTAAGGCAAAATAACCTATAGATAATGCATTAGACCTTGACTATAAGCATGCCATACGAATTCAAGATTCACTTGTATATGTTCGAGTTACGTGCCCTAATGCGATTAAACTTAGTGAGAAAAAGGTTGCTATCACACCTATGAACAAGGTCAAGAAAGTTAGGTTTTTTGAACCTCTCACATCCTCAAGCAACATCAAATATGTAGAGTCATCTAAAACATTTAATTCTAACACACCTGTGTTATCTTCAACAGGATTAAAGTGTTCTACTAGTACATGCAAATCACAACCTACAGGCAATAAAAAGAATGATAAGATCTTGCAAAAACCAAGTAGCAACAGGAAGAATAACATAGAAGTCCAACCTAGGAAAGTGAATAAAAAGAATCATGTTAAAGAACCTATTTGTGATGACAATGTTAAGCATACTATGTTAAGTGCAAATTCTCTGTTAATTTGTGTTAAATGCATGCAATGTATGTTTGATGCAAATCATGATGTGTGTTTCCTTGATTTTGTGAATGATATTTATATGCATGCTAAATCTAAATCTAAGTCAAAGAAAAGACAAGTGCATAATATTTGGAAACCTACGGGTAAAGTGTTCACTGATGTAGGACTTAAGTGGAAACCACCAGGAAGACTTTTCACTATAGTTGGTAACTCGTGCCCTTTAACTAGGATCACTCCCAAGAAAATAGTGCATCTTAAGGAAACCACTTCTAATTCAGTTGAAACACCAAAACCAGAGATTAAAGTCTATAGTAGGAGACCCAAACAAATAAAATCATTAGGTTCGAGTAAAAATGCTAAGATTGTAGAATCTAAGATTGATAATAACTCAGAACCTAATCATTTGTGGGGATCCAATGCTACAGATGTTCCATCTTCTTCTTCTCTTGTCAATGACAGGTTGTCCAGATTGTTCTTTGGTATCTAAACTCTAGATGTTCAAAACATATGACAGGAAATCGCTCTCAGCTCATGAACTTAGTCAGTAAATTTCTAGGAACTGTTCGATTCAGAAATGACCAAGTTACAAAGATAATGGGATATGGTGACTATCAGCTGGGGAACGTAATTATCTCAAGGGTGTACTATGTTGAGGGGCTTGGACATAACTTGTTTTCTATTGGACAATTTTGTGACGCAGATCTTGAAGTCGCTTTTCGGAAAAACACTTGCTTTATTTGGAATTTAGAAGGTGTTGATCTACATTCAGGATCCATAGACATAAATTTATATACAATTTCTCTTGACATGCTAAAGACTTCTCCGATATATATTCTATCAAAAGCATCAAAGACTAAGAGCTGGTTATGGCACCGTCGATTATCGCATCTTAACTTCGGTACTCTTAACAAGCTAGCTAAAGACGGTCTTGCATGAGGCATTCCAAAACTTAAATTTCAGAAAGATCATCTGTGTTCTGCATGCGAATTAGGAAAAAGAAACAAATCCTCTCATTAACCCAAGGCTGAAGACACTAATCAAGAGAAACTATATCTGTTGCATATGGATCTTTGTGGCCTAATACGTGTGTAGAGTATTAAAGGGAAAAGGTATATCTTGGTGATTGTTGATGATTACTTACGATTTATTTGAGTCAGATTCTTGAGATCAAAGGATGAAGCTCCTGACGCTATCATCAAGTGCATTGATAAGTGTAAAATACACATATCCGTTAACACCAAAAATGACCCTAAATGACCAAAAACACACTAAAAATGGCAAAAATATACTTGTTTTTGTGTTTTATGTGTGCTGGTACAGATAAGACAAAAATCACAAGAAAACCGTCAAAAACGGGCAAATACGGATACAAGAACGGAAGAGTATGCAAGAGCCGAAAGCCAAAGTCAAAAAAGTCAACCCTCAGTCAACTCAGTCAAACCATAAAAGGACAAAAATCTAAAGTTACAAATCTAGTCCCTCAAGTTTCTAAAGTTACACAAATGATCCCTAAGCCTAAATGGGCCAAAGCCTATCAGAAACAACACCCGGATCCAAAGCCCAAATCAAAAGCCCATTTCCCTTTTTATAAAACTCAAAGGACCAAATTTGCCATTTTCAAAGATTTACACCTCTTTTATTAAACAAGAGAGGGACTGAAATCGACAATTACCCAAACTTATACCTTTTTTTACCCAACAGTTAAAAAGAAGCGGGAAAATAGTTGGGTGCTATTCACGTTTCTTCTCCACTTAACCACAAGTAAAAATCAAAGGGGTTTTGTCAATTGAAGGGTGAAATAGACAATTCAAGGATCAAGGAACAAGAGGGCATGGTCAAAAATGTCACTTCAAGGCATCCTATTGGTCAAGAAAAGCAAGGAATGACACGTGGTTGATTGAAAGCACAAGGGAAAGGGTCATTTTACACTGAAAGTACTCACAGAAGTAACACAATGTGTCTCAATCACGGATTGCCACGCTGGCAATCCGTGTGAGCTCATTAGTGATCTAACGGCCAAATATTAATTCCCAATGATTGAAGAAATGAAGGGTACGGATTGAGAGGCGCGTCTAACTGATTTTGGTGCTAGAACCTTCTTGGAGTGCTATAAATAGAGGCCACTACTCTCAGCACCGGAGGAGTAGTAGCTTTAGGTTTTAGCTTAATTTTTAAATTTAGCTTATGTAATTGTTAATTTCTTTAAAAGCTTTTGTAATTT
>BQNB010062773.1:0-35946 GCA_026074375.1 Tanacetum coccineum
ACCGATTTCGGAAAAACCGAAAAAACCGAAACCGGTTATTAGAAAAACCGGTTTTTTAAAAACCGGTTTTCTAATAACCGGAAACCGGTTTTAACCGATTTTTTTCACCACTATTACGACATCAGTTTTGATAAAACAAAAATATCATCTTCCATACCCTTGCACAAAATAAGTCCATTGGGCTTAAAAAAACCATATCAACTCAAGATTGATTAACCATTGACTTGACTCAACCAGAAACCAGTCAGTCAACAAGCAAATAAATAAAAGAAAGAAACAATGAAATGAAGAAAGTAAAGTAGAAGAAATAATTAGGGCTTGAAACTGATTTTAATTTATAGAAAATGGAGGGAGTAGCTGAAGGAGTATGGGAGTTAGCAGACTTACACGAACGGCACGGAGAAATAGCGAAATCAGTTAAATGTTTAGAAGCAATCTGTCAAAGCACTGTTTCATTTCTACCTGTTATTGAAGTTAAAACTAGGTTACGGATCGCTACTCTTCTTCTTAAGCATTCTAATAATGTTAATCACGCCAAGTCGCACCTCGAACGCTCCGTAAGTCCTTCATTTTCTTTAATTTCACACTTTATGTTTAATTTGTTGTGTTTAATTAAATGTGCGAAACCTTTGCGGTAAATTAGTCGATTTTAGGTTGATGCACGAGTCGTTTTTTAACGCGTTGGTTTATTTTCAGTTTGTTGTTATTTGTGTTTCAATTGATTGTTTTCTAGATATGAGTAGGTTTGGCTGAGGTAGTTTTGCGAGAAGTCGCGTTGAATGCTTTGTTAGTTAGTCACTTTTTAGGTATTTGGCTAAATTGAAGTTAAAACTAGGTCAATGATTGCTACTGCGCATTTAAAGCATTCTAATAATGTTAATCATGCCAAGTCGCACCTCGAACGCTCTGTAACCTCTTTATTGTGTTTATTTTCTTGTGTTTATGCTGTTGAATTGATTGAAATATGTGAGATTTGAGGTAGTTGTGTGATAATTTTTTTAAGTTGATAGTTGTGAGTAGTAATGGCTGAGGTAATCATGCGTAATGTGCCGTTAGTTAATTTCGTGGTTGTAAATGACGCTAGGTGCTAATTGGGGATGGACTACCGTGTAGCTTGTAATTGTCCTGGGGGAGCAGTCGGGAATTAACTAGGATTAGGATTTTTATTTATAAATTTTGAAGTTATATGTATGACATGTTGATAGGACCATATGATTGTTAATAGGTATATAGAAAGATGTTTATAAATAATAAGACAATTGGTCAAATACTTCTGACCGAGTTTTGGCAGAGTTTGTCCGAGTTAAGCACTTAAGCCCAAGTTTTGACCTTGTAGTGAGTAATCAGCAATTAATCGGTCAACCCTTGTTTCACAGCACTCTTAATCTTTAGGTTTGTTGGTTGAAATAATCGTGTAGAATGTCGCGTTGAATGTTCGGCTCGTTTGTTTTGAGGTGTTTTGGTTGAGTTTATTTTAGAAGCATTTGTTAATATTTAGTTTGTTGTGTTTATGATGTTGAATTGATGACGCAGATGTTTGAGGTTTGAAGAAGTGTGGTTTGAGGTGGTTGTGTGATTTGTGAGTGAATTAGTTGTAGTGTGGTTATGAGTAGGTTTGGTTGAGGTAATAGTTTGAATGTTCGGTTAGTTGATTTTTAGGTGTTTCAGTTGAGTTGAGATGAGTTGAGTTGAGATGTGCTGGTTTATTTTTGGTTTGCTGTGTTTATGATGTTTGAGTGTAGTTTAAATTATATGTAATTGACGGAGATGAGTGAGGTTTGTTTAAGTGTGGTTTGAGGTAGTTATGTGATTAATGAGTAAGTTGATTGTTGTGTAGTTACGACTTATGAGTAGGTTTTCTATTGATGCGAAATGTTGCGTTAGATGTTTTGTTAGCTGATTCTTAGGTGTTTTGGTTGAACTGAGTTGAGATGGATCGGTTTATGATGTTAAATTTAGGGGGTGTTTGTTTTAGCTTAAGTTTGTGAACTTATATATAGTTTTAAATCATAGAAAGCTCATAATCAGAAAAAATCGGAAATAAATGGACTTACGAATAAGAATCTGAACACAATGAGCTCATAAATTAGAAAAAAACGAAATACATGGACTTTCGAAATAAACCGAACAAATTAAGCTCATAAATCTGAAAATACCCCTTATCTCTGAGTTTTGATATTGATTTTTACACAGTTGATGAAGATCTATTGAACTGTAGTTTGAGGTGGCATGGAAGCATGATGACTCATACTCGGCTGGCAGCCTCTTAAATTTACCTCTACAAGTCCCAGTGTCTAGTAGATTTACTATTTAACTTTCATTGCGCACATTTGGAGTCATACAAGCTGTTCATTTGTCTAAAAATGTAATTAAACATTAACATGTAAGCATTATTTCATAAGATATATCAGTAGAGAAATTTGAGTCTCAAGTTTGTAGAATACAAATGTGTAAATATTTCTCAAGCAAGATGAATGACCTCTCAGCAGCTTGTTAACCTCTTGAACCATAGTTAGTTGATCAACGCGTCATAGAAATAAGTAACAGTGTATAGTTACCATTTTACCATGGAAATGTCATACACTCAATCAGCTTGATTAACACATCAGCCTGTTTTGAATCATTAGTTATATTTACCCTTTTGATTTATTTAAAAAAAGATAAAAGTGACGTACTCCGTATTTGCTAGATCAACTAACTGAATTTAATCAGTGATGCTATGCGAAAATTATTTCTTCACTTCTTTATTATTGTTGTATGTTGAGGCATCTATTCAAGAAGTAAAGGGATCTTAACATGCATCAATAACAAAAGATTTTTGCCGGAGGCTGTTATGCATTATTTATAGGATTTGTGTTATAGGTTAAAAAAACTGACGTGGCGGTTATTACTTATTACACCACAGCATAACTTGCACCTTACCTTGTGCTCTAAGTTGGGTGATCTGAGCAGACTTTTACTTGTTTTTTTTACAGCAACTACTCTTGAAGGCGATCCCCTCATGCTTTGAGTTGAAGTGCAGAGCTTATAGCTTACTAAGCCAGTGTTACCATCTTGTTGGAGCTGTATCTTCTCAAAAACAGCTATTAAATAAGGGATTAGAACTCGCTGCAACCTTCGGGGAGGGGTATGCATTCTTTGTCAGCTAATTTTTCTCAGTATTCTCGCATTCTGAAACATCAAACTTCAGTTAGAATTTAATCTCTCGATAATAAGCTAAAATGGCATCCTTTCATGCAACTTCTACAATTGGAATCTGCACTAATTAGTATTGTTGTTTGTTGGAAGGTTTTCCGGGAAGCTGTGGTCATGCAACTTTAATTCACAGCTCGCAAATGCGCTCATCATAGAAGGAGATTATCAGGGTTCAGTATCTGCTCTGGAACAGGGTTATGTTTATGCAAGTGACATGTACTACCCGGAGTTACAGGTGAGTGAAATTCATAAGTGAAAATTTTAATTGGTGAATAAATAAAGGGCATTTGGCATTTAGTCGGTGTCTTTTCTTAGTTTGGCATCCACTATTATTATACCACGTATGATCTAGTTGCATCCATGCTTGCCTCTTTATTCTAACAGATTGACACGTTACATTTGTGCAATCTAATTGTGTTAGTGGTGCTTGTGAACAGATGTTTTTTGCAACTTCGGTTCTGCATGTACACCTTATGCAATGGGAGGACGGAAGCTTAGTTGAAGGTGCTGTAAGTAGATGCAATGATGTTTGGGAATCGATTGATCCTGACAAGGTAAGTGTATTTGTATCTTGCTGCATAACATCTTATGGGAATTGATTGATAGCAACATCATGAAATTAATTGCGTATCTCTACTACATTATAATGCATTTAGGACTTCTTATAAAAGGAAGTTTTAAAAATTTTAAGACAAAAAATACTACCATAAAAAGGAAGTCTTCTCTACTTGATCAATGCTTGTAACCTCAAAACTTGTAACCGTCATATTAATGATAAATAAGTGGTTTAATGGGAAAAAATGTGTAACCACCATATAATATCAATACTTGTAACATATAAAATTGAAAAAAAGTTATTGATATACATTAAAATGTCAGAGATGCTACTTATGTTCCTTTCTTTCGTTTGGACCTTATCTTTATTTAGATATGAAATACTTTGCATTGTTATTGATTAAAGTATTTTAAATTTAAATTATCATTCACATGTACGCTTGTTGTTAGAAAAACGTTTAACCGAATAACATTTGCTCGCCGCAAAATATAGAACGTTTAACGGAATAACATTTGCTCGCCGCAAAATATAGTCACATGGTACCCGCCGTCGCATTGCGCGGGTACCCTGCTAGTTATAAGAAAAGTTCTGAAAGCTCCTTGGGCTAAAATCTCTAATACTCTATGAGGTATTGCCTATCATCAGTCATGAGCTGATATCATTGATTTATTTCCCTATTCTTTTGAGTTTATGGGTTATGGAGGTGAGGGTGATCATCCACTCCCTTGTCGTTGTCAGGTAGTCATTTCAGACACCATGAAATAAGTATGACTCAGAAATTAATTCAAAAATTCAATTTTGATTGGTCTTACTTTGAGTCAAGAACTGCAGAAGTTACTTATTTTATGGGTACTTACCGAATGTCTTTCAGGGTGTGTTTGTTTGTAGACGGGGTTGGAGTTAACTTTGGATTTGGATTTGGTTTAGGATTTGGATTTGGTATAGATTTGAAAAAGAAAATAGGAGAGAGAAGTTATTTTATATAAGAGTTTCTAATTAGTATTGAAGTTAAATTGTATCTAATATTGTTTGATTTAAATTAAGAAACGAATGTGAGGTAAAAGTAAAGGGCCCCACAGGTTTGAAGTAAAACCTACTTTATTAACCATTTACCCAAATCCCTATCACGAAACCCCTAAAACAAACGCCCCCTCAGTTTATCACCTGTGTCTTTGAGTCTTTGATATAGTTTTGTTAGCATTTGACCACCAATGTCTTTCAGTTTGCATTATTAGTTAGAAAAGCTACTATAGCTGTTAAAATCTTTAAACGAGAAAACTAGAGTACTAGACAGTGAAATGCTGCAATTTATTATACTAGCTTGGGCCTTTCAGATGTTGTATTATAACTATATTGAGTGATTGGTATCCCTATATACAAGCAATTTTCCACTTCATTGGCTTTATATTCAGTTTTGGTGATTCGTGATATCTAAGTTCATATGTTCCTATAAAGATGTTCCCCACTATTCTAATCTATTCTACTTTTTTTACTCCTCTTATGGAACCAGAGACAACAATGCATTGGCTTATTTTTCTACAACGAGCTGCTACATATATTCTATCTCCTGCGTATATGTGACTACAAGAGTGCTGGTCAACATGTTGACAAACTAGATGCTGCGATGAAGACCGACTTACAGAAGATGCAGCATGCTCGGGAGCTCACTAAAGAACTCGATATAGTCAACGAAGGCCTCTCACAAACTGATCTACCCTATAGAGATAGGGCTACACTAAGTTCAAGACGAACTCAACTTGAAGGAGAAATCAGTAATTCAATTGGCTCAAATTCTGTTGGCCAAGAAGTGTTGGAACCTGCATATTTTGGTAATGTGAAACGGGAATTGGGGGATAAGCTTGAATTGGCACCTCCTCCTATTGATGGAGAGTGGCTACCAAAGAGTGCTGTATATTCACTAGTTGATCTAATGATGGTTGTTTTTGGCCGCCCAAAGGGACTCTTTAAGGAGTGTGGAAAGAGAATTCAGTCCGGATTAAATACTATCAAAGGTAGATCTATCTGTGCATATCATCACTCTGAATTCTTGAATGTTCATTACCTATAAAAAGGGTTGCAAAATGGGAAGGTCAGGCGGATGACTATCGAGTTTAGATTAGAGAATGATAGTTTCCAGTAGAGGTCATAATGGGCTTCGGTTGGGTCGATCCACAACGCTGTACTTTGTTTTCTTTACCAAATATTCTAAATATATGTTTAAATGATGATTGCTAAAAAATCAGTCATCCCTAGAAAAACGATTTCGAAAGCTTTATATATTTGAATTCGATGACATTCCACCCATTTGTCACATTTCTTTCGTTTTTTTTAAACTTAAGTTCACTTGACCATTACAGATTAAACATAACAGAAATTGCCCGTTTGTATAAATATGAGCTGAAATTGTCATCTCTGCCTAAAGTGATAAAATTGCTTCATTCAGCTGGGACTGATCTTGATTTCTTGATCTCTCAAAAGTTTCTGGTTTTTATGCTTCTAGACATGGCTAGTGAAGCTTTTTACTACCAATTTATTAACTATTGAGCAGATCTTACTTGCCTCTTAAGATTGATATACACAATTTCTCTGTCTGTTTATATAAATGCTTTATATGTAGCACACTTTGAGAAACCGGCGTCCTCAGTCCTTGTGTTTTTTCTCTATATGGAACCACAATCTGGAGAAGTGTTTTTTTTTTCTGTATCTTTTGCATTGACTTGAGAAATTTCTTGGTTGACCTTCTGTCGTATATATAGAGATCGATTTACAAATTTGTCTATCACGACACTCTAGAACACTGAATAAAGTTAACATGTTACATTCAGGGGTGGAGCTTGGCGAATATTGAAATGCTGTATTTACAACAGGTATGCCTTCTGATCATGAGTCTTAATGTAAAGTAACTAGCAAGAGGTCATTTAGATCTAATATGCCCTTTTAATTTCAATCAGAGGTGGAGCTGCAGCACTCTGCCATTTGGATGGCTGGTGTGTATTTGATGATATTAATGCAGTTCCTTGAGAATAAAGTAGCCATGGAACTCACACGCTCAGAATTTGTTGAAGCGCAGGAGGTTCGTTGTCTGATTTCAGTATTGGGATGCCTTTCAACTTTATCTTTACTTAATGAGTTAATGGTGCCTGAAGAAAGAAGCTAATACGTTGTGTATATGTATGAAGCCTATGAGTCTATACACGCCACTACGTGATTGATATTAATTTCTCACTAGTCTTAAATCTCTTGGCAATCTCTGATAATAAATCTAGATTATAAATTTATACGAGCCAGTTTGAACTGTTTCAGTAGGCTCATGAAGCTCTACTACTATATGTCAAACTAAAACAATAATATTTTCTGTTTGCAGGCCATTATTGTAGAGGAAGGTTGGTTAAACAAAAAAAAAAAAAAAATAAACCGATTCCCCACAAATTTCAAGCATTTGAAAGCATGATTGAAAATGCTGAGAGTGCAATATGCCCTTTGTGTAGCCTGTTATAATAAAGCTGCTTTCCACTTTGTTTGAGGCTCAAAGGTATGCTGGTTTGTATATCTTTAGACGGATTATGAATTTAGGAGGGCCTTGCATACGTAATCTTTAGTGTTTATACAGCAGACAACACCTAAATGATAAGACGGGACTACGGGAACACAATCAATACTTAAGATGTTTGCACTAGGTAGTTATCATGTGACAGATATTTAAACCATCTTCGAATAAATTATATCTCGCTTGTATATTATTATATCATAAGTTCGAACAGTCGTAGGGTTATGCCCAGCATTCATTTTAGCGGGTAAGATTTTACCATGCCAATATGCCAATTATATGAGTGGGTTGATTTGCATACTGGAATGATCAAACATGTTTTGATTACTGAGTTATACCCTACTCTAAAAGGTAACTTGATATGTTAAAGTGTTTTTTTTTTAACTAGTATTATCATAACCCTGAGAAGCAGAGTCTGAATCAAAATGGATCAACTTTGAAGTAACCGAGATTGCCCATTTGAATCATATATCGTTTTCGCTTATTTTGACTTTTGTCACTTTGTGTGTTTGTAACCCTGCAGCTAACTGAGAGCAAATCAGCACAAGCTATCTGTCAGGTTTATGCAGCCGTGTCTTACATATGCATTGGTGATCCGGAATCCAATGCAAAGGTGAACTTAGTGTTCCTTCATTGGCCAAGTATTTTCGTCATTGCTTATACGTGCTTAGAAGCCTATTTTAAATGCAATGGCTATTAGAGGTTGACACGGACCAGTTTACATAGTAAATGCGATATTTTCTATGTTGGAAGTACTAGAGAAAACACACTCTATTAAGCATATGGAATTCATTCTAATAGGGCAGGAAAATCCTACAGAGAAGCCCGTAAATATCCCCATACTTAATAGTTAGCCTACTCTAAATTATGATATGTATAAGTCTCACCGATGTTCTGAATATTGAGCCTTGGAGCAATCTACCTGCATTTTAACATCTGGTAATCGACGCCCTTCCTAGTTCCTAAGGATTTAAATTCAGTGTGCAACGCGCATACTTTGGGCGGGTTGGGCATGTAGTAAAACAGGTACAAAACTAGTTAGGATTTTGAATTTGGACTATAAAGCCAGATTTTGGTATGAGGCCACAAAACGACTGTCTTGTTTTCTTTTCAAAATACTCTTTATCTAAATAGTTAATGCATCATTTATAGTTACCCTCTTGTCATAATCTATGTATACGACCTAGCAGTTTTGGGCATTTTATGACCCATACGGCCGGGGGGAAATTTGAAACCTAATAAAAAAATAAAGAATTAAAAACGGTCAATTTGGGTTATGTTTTTATCCCTGACAGAGCAATAAAATTATTTAACCTCCTATAATATTTTACACACTACATATCTGTTACACAAGCATTACCAACAAGTCTTGAGAAAAGTAAGGTTCTAGGAGTATAATCAAGCGAGTTGAGCCGAGTATTGCCAAGCTCGAGCCCGACTCGACTACTAAACTCGGCTCGAACCTCGACTAGGAGCTCGATCGAGCTTTAATTTCAAGCTCGAGACTCTGCCGTCTAAAACTAGAGCTCGAAACAGCACTTCGAAACTCCAACCGGAACGAGCCCTGCCTTCAAGCTCAAGCTTGATAAATAACATATTATGCTCGACTTGACTCACTTAGTAATGACAACTAAGTAATTATATACATATAAAAGGGTAAATATGCAATTTGACTAAAACTAGATGAGGCTCACAAGCCTCACGAGCGGAGTATTTTGAAACTCGAAGTCGACTCGTGTTTCTACTTGAGTAGCTCGAGCTCGGTTAATGTCGAATCAATTCCGAGTATTTTTTGACAAGGACACGTCTATAATGAGATTTTCATCTCAAAAAAGGGGATATGGCGAAATAGGTAGACGTACGCATTTAATTGGATTGAGCCTTGGTATGGAAACTTACTAAGTGATAACTTTCAAATTCGGAGAAACCCTGGAATCAAAAAAATAGACAATCCTGAGCCAAATCACGGTTTCCGAAAACAAAGGTTCAGAAAGCGAAAAAAAAGATAGGTGCAGAGACTTGATGGTAGTGCTGTAAACGAACCGGACGAACGTGGACAAAACCTTGTTCATGTTCGTTCATTTAATTTTAACCGGACAAATAAACGGACACGATCACTTAGACGAACTAATTTTCTTGTTCATGTTTGTTTATTAATTAAGGTTATTCATGTTCGTTTATGTTTGTTCATTAAGACACTAAATGAACATAAAGGAATGAACATATATGAACATAAACTAATAAACAAAAAAAATACAAAATATACATAATATTGTGTTATATAAGTGTTGTTTTGTTTAAGTAAGGCCATTATAAAAGTATATAATATAAAGATACGATATACACGTACATAAACAAATAAATGAACATAAACGAACATTATCGAACACATAATCTGAGGTTCATGAACATAAATGAACGGAGAAGTCTCTTGTTCATGTTCGTCCATTTAACTAAACGAACTTTAAATATTGTTCATGTTGGTTCATTTAATAAATAAACATAAACTAACTTTTAACCGAACGGTTTCAGTCCATTTACAACCCTACCCGATGGAATCCATTCTTACGAATGGAGTTAATTGTCTTACATTGGTAGAGGAATCCATCTATCGAAACTTCAGAAAAGATGAAGGATAAACCTTTATACGTGCGATCTTGAATATGAAAGCAAACAATATGATACCTGCTTAAAAATCTGTACACAATTTAGATTAGTATGAAATTTGAACACTTTAACAAGAAAAAGTAGATACATAATTACTCTTCAGATGGGACGAGTTCAGATAAATTCGAAACTCAAACCTCTTAACAAAGGAAGTTGTAAATGTTTATTTTACAACCATATATAAATTTAATATAAACTGAAACAATCAAGAGGTTGTGGGTTCAAGTCTCGTTGGAGACGTGTGATATTATGTGCGAGACAGATGGTATAGGTGTGTAAAAAGTTGCCGTTCCAAAAATAAATTATTTTTTAAAGTCAAATCAATGCCAACAAATGTAATACTTAATCCCAATTTGGTACCTTTTATTTCGAACACAAAATGAATCTTAGTAAGTATTACAGCCTTTGTCCATTTATCGTATTAAAGAAATTTTAAAGTCAAACTATCAAAGAAATTTTAAAGTCAAACTATCATAAAGACAAAACACCGTAGCCTTAACTTTTCACATTTACCATTCTGATTTTCCTGCCATATCGTCAACAATACGAATTCCAAAGCAACACAATTTATGTACGCTCAAAAATACATATACCATATAAATCCACCTATAAATACACCCCGCCACCCTGATCATGACTGATTCATGCTGCTGCCGCAATATGTACATGCTTGTTATAAAAATAACTTATTTGGAAAAGTGTATTGGTCAACGCAAATTGTTTTGACCCAGACAGAAGAGTTGCTCTTTATTTACTCGAATCTGAAGTGACCCGTTATCAACCTGCTCATCTCGTCTAATGTGTAGCATCATGGTTTCATGCATGTGCTGAGATATATTGTAGATATATTCATTAGAAAGTAGCTCACTGGCCTGTAATGCTTGATACCTTCCCGCCTCTTTATCTTTTTTTCTTTTTATTAGAATCATGGTTTTCCGCCATTAACACATTTAATGCAGGGTTCGGCTGGCAAGTGGGTTGCAGACAACACATACGACTCTGGGGAATCTTCAACTTGTGTCACAGTATCTGACGGTGCTTGGGAATCTGGCTCTAGCTCTTCATGATACTGTTCAAGCCAGAGAAATCTTGAGGTCCTCCCTTACATTGTCAAAGAAGCTTTATGATATTCCAACTCAGATCTGGGTCATATCAAACCTCACGGGTATGTCTTTCACTTTAGTATCCCAACCACTCTTGCGATGGTATATGTTTCTTTGCCTAAATTTACTGATTCTAGCATAATAGAATAACTAGTAAATCCAACAGTCATGTAATTGAGATCAGGGCCGGCTATTCTGATTCATTCGCTTATGAATGGTTGGTTTGGTAATGTTTTACTTCCACTGGTTCAAATGTGTAAAATTTAATAAGCTAGCTACAAGGGAACTGGTCAAATGGGTCGAAAGTGTACTTTAATGTGTACAACTGTTTAAAATGGTTTTTTTTATAAAATATATTACTCGTATTATTTGAATACTATATTTCTTTGATAATTTTTTTATCAAAGATCAACTATTAAAGATTGCACCTTATTGGAAACCCGACCTAACCCGGTTTGATCAGCCCCAACAAAATTACTCGTTTTGGTGTTACCTAACCTGCGCGTCTTACCTCTAGTTAAGAGGTTGGGATTATGATGAGTATAGAAAATGGGGTATTTAGCGCGACATTTTCTAAATAGGAAGTATGAAAGAAAGGGAAAGTATTGATATTTGTCTTATCATCTTACCTTTGCACACTGTTGATAATAAGACGGTAAGACTTCTCTTGTTATTGGGATTCTATAAGTGCAACAAATTTTTTGTTCTAGTTTCCATTTTTTGAGGCCTCATGTAGTCATGTTAACATTTGAGCTGATATAGCTTATGTTTTCGAATTTAATTGTAACAAAATTTTGATTGTGTTGGTTATGTCTCACTAAGGTTCTGTTTTATATTTGAACACCCTTACAAATAGACTTGGCAACTCTGTGCGCATATAAGCTTTTGCATTCATGTAAGATTTTATTGCTCAAGTAGCAGATCTCTTATGATAAGTAAACTGTTGTGAACTACACTATTCGAGTAAAGATTAGTTTTGCACACTCATTTTTTTTACTTTGACCTTACTTTTAAGTACATGTAATGCCGTGAACATCCTAGACTTGCCAAATATCATAGCCAGCCAGGACGGTCATCGGATTTTTGAATATTTTGATAAAATTTTGATGGAGTATACAATTAAATTGAACTAAAATTCTTATGCAGCATTATATGAGCAAGTACATGAAGAGGAGAATGAGATGGAGAATCGTGAATATGAGAAGAAAAAGACAGATGAGCTACGAAAAAGACTTGCGAATGTGCATGCATCCCCTCATCATCGTGAACTGGTAACTTTATTTTCCATTGGGTCCATATCAAGTTTTTCACTCTTAGAATTCAATAAAAAAAATTCAACTTTGATCGTGCTTATAGTGTAATAAGCTGACCGTTGGTTAGAAATGTAAATTCTCATTCAATAGTACTTTGTGAAGCTACAGGTGTGACAATTTCACTCATTTATAAGGGGTCGATGTGGCTTCTAACCGTTCAAATGGGAAAAATATAAAATAAGTTTTGCCAAACTGGAAATGGGTCACATGGCCCGAACTGGTCGAGAGCTGCCAATAGAGTAATGATATAGTCTTTTGAATCATATTTGACACTATTGATAGATTAAACTAAGAAGAGGCTAAAAAGTTGTGTTAACCCTACCTGTTTCACCCTAAAAAAGTTGACCGTTACAAGCAACTCAACCTGCTCATCATATGCCACCTCCATATGAAGCAAAACCAGTACCATTGATATTTGTAATTGTTACAACGGACAAATAGGTCCCTTTTTCTTATAAAGTTCTGTTAAAAAGGAAAATTATGCGATATTTAACTGATACATTTCATGAGCAGATTGAGAAAGCAAAATTCCAAGTCCAAAGACTGAATGAAGTTGATATCAAGCGAGCAATTGCTGGGCCGTCCATGAATGTCAATCTCGACATTCCAGAATCAGTTGGATTGTCATCATCTGCACCTAGACCTTCATCAAGGCTCATGGACGTAAATCTCGGTAGACGTGTGACCAGAAGAGGGTAGTTTCTTCCATATAAAGTATTCTTTATTCTGTTGTAGAAGCATGTTAACCATAGCGGATCAAAAGCCCACCCCTTAATTATTAGGGTTTAGAGGATGTGTTAATTGTATATGATTGTAGGAACAAGAATGTACGATTGCGAATGTGATAGTTATTTGTATATTTATCAATATCGAGTCATTTATAGTCTTGTCAAATTTGAAATATAGGATTAGAATTAGATGGAATAGCCGAAAATGTGTTGTTTGTTTCATTAAAAAGATGTTTTGGGTCTGAGTGTCCCATCTTACTGTTAAGAGGTGTTTGAGAAGTCTGAATCTGAAGCGTATAACCTTAGTTTGTTTAGATGAAGGTGACCTGTGAGCCATGGGCCCATAGTCCATACGAAGGTGAGTCTGGCACTTTAACCAGTAAAGAAATTGGCGCTCATAAATGGGTCAAACAGGTACATATGTTAGCTGTATTGGAATGCTAGAGGGGCCAAATAAGGTGCGTCAGATTTGGTGATCAAACAGTTTGGGTAAAATGGGGGTCAAATTGGTACCCAATAAATGGGAGCTTGGGTTATAAAGATCTATTATAGTCAATTTATATTTCAATATGACACTTTATCACTTTATTATGCTGATATATATCTGTAGCTATCTATCTATTTTTTTAATCTATACCAATATAACTGGACAGAGTGACAAACAATAGTACCAGTCAATAACATGCATACTGCTGCTATTATTAAAACTTGGTAAATTGATACTTAAACAATGTATGAAGCTAGTTTGTGTTAATCTAAAAACTGAATTATCATAGATTCATAGTTTTCCTGCTTTGCTCACAAAAAAGAATAATTCCACAAACTGATTTATCGTAGATGGGGATATTTTATTAAAAGTGCATGAAGATGACGTTAAATCGTAGTTATATCTAAGGGGCTATTTTGGTATTCAAGCTAAAATTAGTAATGAAATTTGCCGTGACGTTCTTGAATTTGCCAAATGTCCCCAGATGAATGTAGTCCATATTTAGTGCAAAATTCCAAAAGATCTTCCTTTTAACAACAACAATAACAACGTACCCAATCCTGCCGGAGCAGGGTATGGAGAGGTAGAATGTAGACATATCCTATCCCTACTCGGGTAAAACCGAAAATAGAGAGACTGCTTCCAGAAAGACATCCGGCAAGTGAAAGTGTGCTAGTGAAGGGAAAAGTGTTCATGTCTAAAGAGTGAGAAAAGCACAACAAAAGATAAAAACACATATCAAATAAGCAAAAAGTAAAAGCCCATGAAAGCACACACAAATAGGAGACAAGGGCACGGAATACAAGCCAAACAAACAAACAGAAATAAACGCAAAGACAAACAAACAATGACACGCGTAAGACATAAAAGCAAAACAACATAGAAGAATAAACAAAAAGTAAAAACGCAAAGCAATCTAGCAACCAAGCAAAAACACCAGCACATGCAAAAGCAAGAGGAAGACAAACAAACAAAAACATACAAGCATAAAAGCATAAAAGCAAGGGCCAAGAAAGCGCAAAACAAAGACAGAACCAATCAAAAAGGGCCTAAACTATGGGCAAAACCAAAAGCACAAGACAAGCTACAAAACTCTAAAAACCTAAAGATTCTAATCTCAAATGATAATTCTATCTCTACTATGTCTCTACAAATTTGTTTAAAAAAATGTAAAAAATTTGTTTAAAAACTCTTAAAAGTAAAAAATGTAAGATTGCTAATCTATTCCTACTTCATAATCTATATACCTCTGAATATTAAACTTTACGCTTATATACTGTCTCTCCGTAACTATTTACAGTATAAGCTAAACGTTGGAACCGATAATCAATATTCATAAATGAAACACTTAACCACAATTTCGCTACTGTAATTATACGCCGCTTTAAATTTATAACGTGATACGCTCGCTTAGTATATATTAAGAGAAACCATAGTATTAGACAAAATCTGTAAATCTAAATATTTAATTTTACCACTTCTTTCGTCTTAAAATTATTGTCTCAAACAAAAAACACATAATTCAAAATAAATGCATTTATTAATGTTTTTTTTAATTTTATTTTTGATAGTTTTACCCTTAGCTATTTAATTAAAGTGTTTAAAAAAACTTCTATTACTGTAATAATTTAAACAAACTTAATACTAAACCTGATCAAACTTTTGTATTGTCATTTAGGCATTGAACAATTAAATTTGAAATTTTCGACTATACTAAAACGGAAAAGTCATAACCGGGCAATACAAGAAGTAGCAAAACTCTTGTTCAGCTTATTATGATGATCTAATCATAATAACTTACATAAGAATTCATATTTATATATAGATTAGATCCCATCTTAATAAGAATTACATTTCCAACAACTTAATAAGAATTCATATTTCACAAATTCGTCATCAATTTGAATGCAGCAAAATCCTTGGAATCAACCAAAATTATAAAATGCAATCAATAATTAGCGCTAGAGCTGGTAATCTCCTCATCCGATCAAGGATATACAGCAATAATACTAGTAACTATAGATCAATTTTGAGGAAATATGAGCACGTGTCACGTAGTTACACTGGTAATTTGTTTCTTAGACGGTTTCGGTGTCATGTTTCGGGAACGCGCTTTAATCGAATTTTGAATGCGTATGTTCCGGATCACCATGTTCCAAAATCTGTAAGTGTTTATTTTTAATCTAGCTATTAGTTATTATTAGTGATAGGTGTTGGTAATGTTACACCAGCGTTTTATGTTTAGGCAGTGTATACAAAATTACTTTTAAATTGGCAGGAAAAATGATGATGAGTGAGAGACGGAACCCAGAGACATATTGGCCAGCTGCATTTATAAAAATAATATTCAAAACTAGACACACAATTTTTTATGGACCGAGTGCCATTACGAATAATTGTGGTTTTAACCAAAAATTAACACTACGTCGCAAAACTTCATGGGTCTCCCGGGACCCACTCTGGTTCCGTTTCCGTCCCTGATGATGACCATTGTGGAATACCGAGATGAAAGTGTGCATTAGCCCTTATGATTAACATGGAAGTTTATTGACTTATGTTCATCTATAGTTGACTGTTTATCCGTACACAAACATGTTTTATAATCATCGCTCTAGATTATTGTTGATCTGTACACTAGTTGTTTACCGGGCCCTGAATTAGTTGATATACTTCTCTTGTATTCAATAGAGTTTCTCAACCAATATCAGGTAAACGTACAAGGTTTTTCTTAACCAATATCATAAAAGAAACATTTGTGAATAAATCTTCATGTATAATCATATGTTAAAATTGTTACCTTTATGACACTTTTGTATTATTGTAATTACCAGGGTTTAATCCCTAAAGGGTATGCTTCATTGACAACATCCAGTGGCAATGATCCAAAGGCTACACAGCAGAATAAAAAAGAGGAGGAAAGAAACCTTGTAACGAAAGGAGATAAAATCAATAATGCTAAAATTCTTAGTACACTTGCAAAATACTTGTGGATGAAAGATAACACGGAGTTCAGACTGAGAGTGCTAACCGCTATGGGATTTTTGATTGGAGCCAAGGTGAGTTAGGGACTATTGTTGTTGTATCTTTTTGCATGTTCAGTTCTCTGTGTATAAAAGCCAATGTTAGTAATAATACATGGTTGCTAAATTTCTTTCAGGTAATGAATGTTCAAGTTCCGTTTTTATTCAAGCTAGCTGTTGACTGGTTAACAACAGCAACAGGAAATCCTAGCTCACTTTCTGAGTTTGCGGCTGCTAATTCAACGGCTTTAGCTGTTTTTGTTAGTCCGGCGGCTGTGTTGATTGGTTATGGTATAGCACGAACAGGGGCTTCTGCTTTCAACGGTACATCATCATGAAGTAATTGCTGGTTCTTGTCGTGAGATTTAATTATAACAATCAATCAACTTCTGACATCTGATCCTCGTTTTTGCCTACGTGGGGCACCCCTAGATCAGTCTCGACTTATTTTGTTTGTTTGTCTTGGTACAGAGTTGCGAACTGCAGTGTTTTCTAAGGTTGCATTGCGGACTATTAGGTCAGTTTCCGGAAAGGTATGACCAAACTGACACAACAGCTTCTCTTACAGTTTCATTTACGTTCCAACTCTGAGATATGAAATTTATGCCATACTTTGTGTGATACAGGTGTTTACGCATTTGCACCAGCTTGATCTGCAGTATCATCTTAGGTATATCTATCGAATTCCTGTTTTGATTAACTGGGTCCAAAGTTCATTAATGTGAACATATAGGTTTTACTTCAATCCATTTTCAGTTTACAGTAGTGGAGATAGAATTTATGGTAAAGTGCAAAAAGGCTTGTGACTATCACTCTAAAATGTGTGAGGTCTCAAGTTCAATTCCTGCTAGGTACAAGCAACCTTGAACTGGCCACGCCAACCTTCTGAAATGGGAGGGCTTTACCCGGTTTGAGTCGTGGATTAGAATGCCAAAAGGTCGGGAACCATGGTTACCCAAAAAAAATAAAACAAGTAATTGTCCGGTAATGTAGTTGTCTTGATCATTTAGAGTGTTGGATTAAACAGATTTTTTGCATTCATTATGTGGATATCCCGTGAATGCTTTGGTTTTATTTGAAGCCAAATTTTGAGTTTGTTACATATCTTTGTGTTTCTTTCCTTTTTGCAGCCGCGAAACAGGTGCTTTAAATCGAATTATTGATCGTGGTAGCCGGGCTATTAACTTCATCCTCTCAGCCATGGTATTTAATGTTGTACCAACTATATTAGAGGTGAGATTTGTTCTCTTACTTGATTGTAGCAATTTTACAGTTTCACCAGTTGCTCTTTTATATTTATTTTGATTGCAATTTCACTAGTTTCTATCCTTCTGATAATTTGCAAATCACAATTCAGCAGCTTAACATCTGTTCTTTTAGATTTCTTTGGTATCAGGCATTCTGGCATACAATTTTGGAGCACCATTTGCATGGATTACTTCATTGTCAGTTGCTGCATACGTCGCCTTCACGTTGGCTGTGACACAAGTACTTTGTTCCCTTTAATTCCTATTGTTTTTTTCTCCCTAAGTTGTATCAAATTATTATATTTAACTATAGATTGTCTGCATCTTTTTAGCTGTTTCAGAATTTAATTAGTTAAACTATAAAGGAACAAGATTAATAAAAATAAAAATAAGAAGACTCCTTTTCTTCAGCCAACACACGTACTCAAATACGTCATACCGGGATATTTTGTTCCTTATATCTTGAAAAAAGTGATTTAATTGATGTTATTTGGCACATTCTCATAAAAATAAGAGCACTCCCTTCTTTTGACTTATATTTGTCTCCTACTTTTATCTGTTCCAGTGGAGGACCAAATTCAGGAAGGATATGAACAAAGCTGACAACGATGCAAGTACGAGGGCAATTGATTCACTTATTAATTATGAGGTGAGAAGTCAACAAGATTCTGCATATCTTGATTTTGTACTTAACTATGATGTGCAAGGTCTCCTTTTCTCGTTTGTCTAATGATTTATATACTTTTTTTTGTTAGACTGTAAAGTATTTCAACAACGAGCAATATGAAGCTGAGGAGTATGATAAATACTTAAAACGTAAGTGGCTTTTCTTCGCATATACTCTACATACTAAACTGTGTGCATTCAGTTTTTAGCTGTTTAAAGGCTTACTCTAATCATATGTATATTATGAACATTTTTATTTCTTAGGCGTTCACCCTTTTTTTTAAGAGCGGCAACTTTTACAATCTCACAATATTACATCACAAATTATCTCACACGTCCTAAGCAGGACTTGAACCCACAACCATTTAGTTGGAGAGCATCACACACTACATGAGGTACCATTGGGACACAAGCCCCTTGGTGGTGTTCACCCCTTTTACTTAGGAACGGTTTTGGGTTGTGTTTTATTTTAAACAGGTCAAAATCAACATAGTTTAGCAAGAATGGTTTGAACTGGTTCATAGTCGGCTAAGTCTGTATACACATTTTTAGATTATTATTGTGACAGAATTGGTTTTCATAAATTAATTAAGACATTGAATCTTTACATAGCATTGGCAAAAAAGTGTGTCCAGGTCAAACCAACCCGATTTATTTCTTTCTGCATATACTAAAAGATGACCCAATTCAATTTCGTTTTGTCTTGTTATCCAACACACTAGCTCCTTCGCCGCTTTGGGTTGTGGGGCTTACTTCCTAGCCCCAGTGGGAGTAGTGACTAGCGTTATAGGTCGTTGGGCGGCCGGAAGGTAGGCTCGAGAAGGGTAGGCTTGCAGCTTCGCTCAACAGAAGAGCCTGACTTTCTATTAGTCAAGCGCTAGCGCCCAACCGGGCTTTGAAGGGATAGGGAAAGGGAAGCCCCCCCCCTCTCCCTCTTCCACACGCCTATTTGTTTCCCCAGCCCCGGAGAGATGCAGAACTCTTTTTTTTCTCTGTCTCGTACGAAGCAATGGGAGGCAAGCTATGACGGCAGGATGTGACCTTGCCTTTCGCCCTGCTACCGCCGTGATCTTCCCATATCACAACATCTGCTATTTTATTTCTTGGTTGGTAGGATGAACGGGCGTTAAGTTCGTGCTAGCTAAGTGATTAACTTTAATGGCATTTACTCTCAGGCTCTGAAGATGCTGCATTAAAGACTCAGCATAGTCTTGCTTTTTTGAACTTCGGCCAGACTCTGATATTCAGTATAGCTCTATCAGCTGCAATGGTACTGAGTTCAAATGGTGTCATGAACGGTGTGGCGACTGTTGGTGATTTGGTACACTTGCGTTATTTCTGTACAGTAGCTTTCATTCATAAAAAGATTTGAATTTATTGATGGCTCATATTAACTATCTATGATATGTGTAGGTTATGGTAAACGGGCTCCTCTTCCAGCTGTCTCTTCCACTCAACTTCCTTGGGGGTGTTTATCGTGAAACTGTGCAGAGTCTTATTGACATGAAATCCATGTTTCAGCTACTTGAGGTAGTTTCCATTTTCTTCATCTTGGGTGGCTAAATGTGCGGGTGGGAGGCCGTGGGGTGGGTTAGATAACGGATAAGGTTTGGGCGTAAACACTTTGTTGTCAAATATTACTCTTTATAAATAATTAATTAATGTTATATACGCGTATATGATTACCAGAAGTATATCATTTCAACAGTAGTCTAAATATTTGTATAAAGTGATCGTCGTTCTTGGCTTTTTATCTAGATTGTTTGAGTTTTGAGATAGAACATAACCCAAATAGGCTCATTAGTAAGTAAATGGGTCCAAATGGTCATTTCTATCTTCCACATTCATGATATGTAGATCCACTTCCACTAAACTTCTCTTTAACGGATACTGGATAAAGGTGTTAAGATTCAATAGGCGGTATATGCATTAGAAATACGCTTTAGGCGACTTTTAACACGTTAATAAAAGATATAGAATGATAACTGTCATTGATTGCTTGATTATAATTGATAATAGCCAACCTATATATAGGATACAAAGGAAGATTCTAGACTATGGGCTCGGGCCAATGGGCCGATTACACTAAATATACAATATGTACTTTATTACGCCCCCGCAGTTGGAGCGGGAGATTTGCGGACGCTCAAACTGGATCTGACCTCCCTCTCACGGGGCTATTCAAACCAATCCCCCCTAAGCTGTTACTGCAAGAGCTGCAGGTCTGATCCTAGAATAGAAGCTCAACCAGTTGCCGGGTATGAGAGTCCTTTTGTGAAGATATCTCCGTACTGAAATCGAGAAGGGACATGAAGAACTCGAACATGACGTGCTGCTACTTTGTCACGAACAAAATGGATGTCAATCTCTATATGTTTGGTGCGTTGATGTTGCACCGGGTTTGCAGACATGTATACGGCACTGACATTATCACAGTAGACCAAGGTCGCTGTGAAAAGTGGGGTATGAAGCTCACGAAGGAGGTTGCGAATCCAAGATGTCTTGGCTACAACATTCGCAACCCCGCGGTATTCAGCCTCAGCACTAGAACGAGACGTGTCCTGACGTTTGGAGGACCACGTTAGGAGGTTGTCACCAAGAAAAACACAGTATCCAGAAGTAGACCGGCGCGTAGCCGGACAACCTGCTCAGTCAGCATCAGAGTAGGCAATAAGCTGTGATGTAGTAGATCGAAATAGCTGTAATCCAAGATCAGTGGTTCCTCGAAGATAACGAAGAACACGTTTCATAGCATTAAGGTGTGGCTCTCGAGGATCGTGCATGTAAAGACATAACTGTTGAACTGCATATGACAAATCGGGCCGGGTAAAGGTGAGGTACTAAAGTGCTCCGGCAAGGCTGCGATATAAAGTAGGATCAGTGACCGGTGCACTGGAGTCCTGCAAGGGTTACAATTAAGCATTTGTGCCCGCTCAAGAATCTCGGTAGCATATTTCGTCTGAGACAAGAATATGCCAGAGGTAGTACGCGTGGCAGATATACCGAGAAAATAGTTGAGTGGGCCAAGGATTGTCATAGCAAATTCCGCATGTAGCGAAGAGATGATACGTTGCAGGAGCGAAGTAGAAGAAGCTTTAAGAATGATATCATCCACATACAGTAGTAAGTAAGCCGTGTCTGGCTCCTTGTAAAAGATGAAAAGAGACCAGTCGGTTTTGCTGTGATAGAAACCGGCTCGAATAGCATAGCTCGGGGGGCCTGCTTAAGGCCATAAAGCGACTTTTGCAGAAGGCAAACATAATCAGAATGAGCTGAATTAGTAAATCCTGGTGGCTGGTGCATGTAAACTGTCTCTGTAAGATGGCCGTGAAGAAATGCATTTTTCACATCTAACTGATGAATACGCCACTGTCGAGAAACTGCAAGGCTAAGAACAGTCCGAATGGTAGCAGGTTTGACAACAGGGCTAAATGTCTCATCGCAGTCGATGCCTTCTTGTTGACTACGACCATTTGCAACTAGTCGGGCTTTATACCGACTTAAGGATCCGTCAGCATTATATTTGTGTTTGTATAACCACATGGAGCGGACAATGTTGACATTTGGTGGGCGAGAAACAAGCACCCAAGTTTCATTGTTGATGAGAGCTTTATATTCGTCACACATAGCCTGTTTCCAGTTAGGATCTCGTAGGGCATGGAAATGAGACTTAGGGATAGGGGAGGAGGTGGTAACATGGAAGTTGTATTTGGGGTTAGCTTTCACAATTCCAACTTTAGAACGTGTGACCATAGGGTGTTGCGAGGTAGATGGTGGTGGTGGTGGCGGTGGCGAGGTGTTTGGTGGTGGGGTGTTTGGTGGTAGCGTTGTGTTTAGTGGTGATGGTGCTGGCAACGGAGTTACAGGTGTTGTTTGTGGTGTGGTTTGTGGTGGTGTTTGTTGAGGAGAAGTAGGTGTGGTAAGAAGGCGAAGTGGAATGGGGGAGGTGTTGAGATTATCATCTAAGAATTGGTATGAGGGGGGTTGAGTTGGAGTCATGGAGCCGAAGAGAAAGACAGTTTCGTCAAATGTGACATGACGGGAAATAATGATTTTGTTAGTGTTCAGGTCAAGGCACCGATATCCACGATGAATGTAAGGGTACCCGAGAAAGATAGATGGTGTGGTACGAGGGGCAAGTTTGTGCGGTGGAAAGGTGTAAGGGTAACAAAGGCATCCAAACGTGCGAAGGTGGGTGTAAGAGGTTGGTTTGTTAAATAATTTCGTGTAAGGGATGTCATTGTTGATAGAGGTGGAGGGGAGGATATTAAGTAAGTAAGCGGAATACTCGGGAGGAAGACGGGCTTGAAAGAGGAGAGAACGTACTACGTTATTGATGGTACGAATCATGCGTTCAGATTTACCATTTTAATGAGATGGCGGGGCCATGATATACGACATTGAATTGCCTATTAGTGGCAATATAAATTCATGTTCGGGAGTTGTTGTCAAATTCTCCACCATGATCACATTGAAAAGCTTTAATTTCACGATTGAATTGGGTTTTTACAAATGAACGAAAGTGTAGAAGTTTTGATTATGCATCAGATTTTTTGTGAAGTGGGTAGACCCACAAAAATGTGAATAGTGATCTAAGAAAAATACATAGTATTTATATCCACTCATGCTAGAGACAGAAGATGTCCAGGTTTGAGTGAATAATGTCAAAGGGAGATCTGACAATAGAGGTAGATCGTTGAAAGGGAAGTTTTGTTTGTTTGCCTAACTGGCAGGCACGACACAAGTGTTGAGTGTTTTGTTTATTTATAAAGAATAAAGGCAACGTGACGACAGGGTTTGGAAATTACATGTCACCTGGGTGTGACCATGGTTGAAGCAAAGGGAATGATTATTAGTAAGTAGTGCAAAGGCTGAGGCGGCAACGTGTAAAGAGTGTAGATCGGGTATAGATCACCCGTGCTGTCACAACGAAGAAGAGTTTGACGGATATGATAATCTCGTACAGTGAAACCATAGGGATCAAAATCAATGGAGCATTTATTATCAGTGGTGAATTTAAGTACATAAACAAGGTTTTTTAATTATATTGGGTGTGACAAGAACATTTTTAAGGTGGAGTGGGCAATATGGATTAGGGATTTGTACATGTCCAGAGTGGGTGACAGGTATAGATGATCCATTTCCGACAATAACTGAATGAAAATTACGATTAAGAAAAGAGGTTTGAAGGTTACCGGTGTGAGATGAAAGGTGAGAAGTTGCTCCGGTATCCATATACCATTGCTGATCATGAGAAGCCATAAGAACAATGTTATGAGAGAAAAGGAGGAGAAGATTACGGGAAGATTAATATTAGGCTCTGATTACCATAAAATGTGATTGATTGCTTGATTATAATTGATAATAGCCAACGTATATATAGGATACAAAGGAAGATTGTAGACTATGGGCTCGGGCCAATGGGCCGATTACACTAAATATACAATATGTACTTTAATAGTTAAAACTGTTTGCCTGTTGATCTCTTCCCTTTCTAACGAATCTAACTATAATACCAGTTTAATCTGTTAAATATCAAACATAACCCGAGTCACCACATTAATAATCATAAGTATATTGGTGGTGTATGCTACCTATAATTCTTATCTTGGTTAAGAAGCGTCATTCTCTTGTATTCTGCAGGAGAGAGCTGAAATCAGAGATGAAGATGATGCAACGCCTCTGAAGTTGAGTGGAGGTAGCATTGAGTTTGAAAATGTTCATTTCAGGTAAAGTTTTCTCTGAATATCCACACATTGAACATATTCAAACATAATTTTTTAGCAGCACACACTCTTACAGTCTTACCAGAATGTCAGCTTATGGGTAAGGAGTATCAAATAAGTTAAACACACAACAGTCACCATTCACTAATTGTTTGTTTTCAACTAATTACGTACTTGGTAGTTTTTCTAGAAACATGTAAGGAGAAGGTTATATGTCTATGTTTAGTATGATTTCTTAATATAGTGTCTTTTTACAAGAATGTCTAAAATATAAAAAAGCAAACATGGCATCCCTATTCTAGAGAATTCCTTATAAACTGTTTATGTGTAGCTAGCATTAGAAGATATAGCATATGATTACTTTGTTGATATTCTTTCTGATATGTACTCTGTTTTCACGACTTTAGTTATCTGACAGAAAGAAAGATTCTTGATGGGATATCTTTTGTTGTGCCAGCTGGGAAAAGTGTGGCTATCGTTGGAACTAGTGGCAGCGGTGAGGCTTTCATTCTGCCCAACTATTCAACTTTTTATCACTACTACCAGATTTGAATTCAATTTGTCGATAACTTGAATCTTATGTGCAGGAAAATCAACTATCCTTAGAATGATATTTCGGTTCTTTGACACCCAATCTGGCATGGTATGGTGAAAACCAGTGTTGCAAAAATCGGCCTAGGCGGCCGATTAATCGGCCGCCTAGGCGGAATCGGTCATTAAACGCCTTGATTTTTACTAATCGGCCTAAAAAATCGGTCTGGTAAAAAATCGGTTAAAAATCGGTCAAAAATCGGATTAATCGGTCAAAATCGGAAAAAATCGGAAAAATTCGGAATAAATAATGAAAAAATTGGATCACTTGAAATATTTGAAGTTTTGAACTTTGAAATACCATGTTATCTTATACATATTATATCTAAAATTATAATTTTGTATATAAAAAATCCAATCCGATTAATCCCCGATTAATCCCCGCATAACCGATTAATCGCTAGGCGCTACCCGACCGCTCTGGGAACCTTGGTGAAAACTAGTTATTTAATTGTATGGGTTGACTTATCTGAAACAATGTTGATCCAAATCTTTTTTGTAAACAACTAGTGTGTTATAATATGGTTGCAAAAAACTATATATTGTTTTTAAAACAATTTGACTGTATAAATTAACCTGATTGTTACTTGACAGGTGAGGATAGATGGCCAGGATATAAGAAAGGTGACACTTGAAAGCCTTAGGAAACATATTGGTGTTGTTCCGCAAGACACAGTAAGTTAAATGAATGTTTAGCTCATTGATTTTTATCTATTTGTTTACATGTTATGCATTTTATGCTTTTTTATTTAAGTTGGCATTCACATGATTCTCACAACTGTGCTGTATGAGCAGGTATTGTTCAACAACACAATATTCCACAACATTCAGTATGGCTGTCTCTCATCTACACCTGACGAGGTCTATTCCCTTGCAATATGTTTCTATTTACAGAAAAATCCAGTATCTTCTTTTTCATTAATAAATAGGGATCTTTACTTTTATAGGTATATGATGCTGCCCGAAAAGCAGCGATTCATGATACTATCATGAAGTTCCCAGACAAATATTCCACTCTTGTTGGGGAGCGCGGCCTTAAGGTACTTGCTTCAGAGGGTTTAATTTTTTGGTTAAGTGCACAAACAGTGACATTCACAAATACAGCGTATATATAACTTTCTTCTTGTACAATACACAATTTCATTTTCTTACCATTGATATTAAGTTAATAACCAACCATCATTTAGAGTTAATTGCATAAATGGTCCCTGTGGTCGTTCGGATTTAACGAAAATGGTCCCTTAAACCTTTTTGTAACGAAAATGGTCCCCATGGTTGTGAAACATAACGGGTTTGGTCCCTATAGGGACCAAATCCGTTATGGGTTATAGGGACCAAAACCGTTATGAATCCTCTTACCACAGGGACCAAACCGTTATGTTTCACAACCATAGGGATCATTTTCGTTACAAAAAAGTTTGAGGGTCCATTTTCGTTAAATCCGAACGACCACAAGGACCATTTATGCAATTTCATTTATGTGTAAAACAGTGACATGAGATACAAGGTAATCTGTCAATGTTAGATTTAGTATAGGTTTACGGTTTTGATTTGGTTTTTGTTGAGTTTCCTAATCAAATTTGGTTATTCTGGGACTAATTTGGTAATTTTTAGTATGTCCTCAAAAATTTATAAAGAATAAACTATAACAAAAGTAAGAGTTAAACGGAAAATCATATTATAGTTGATTAGAAGATATTACAAAATAATTAAAGGACTTAGATGATGTAAGTGTTGTTATTACATGCGCTAACCATCAATTCTGTTGTTTATTTCACATTTACTTGTTAGTCAAACATAAGTTACTAGTTACCTCTGCAAGTATGATATATGTAACACCTTGTGTGACTTTTAAATTGTTTTTATCTTAATCTGCAATTTATCCTTTTTGTGGAAGTGCATTGGGTTTAAACGAGTTGATCTTAATTTTTTGTTGTGCTTTTACTTACAGCTTAGCGGTGGTGAGAAACAACGAGTTGCTTTAGCTCGTGCATTCTTGAAAGCACCTACCATCTTGTAAGTCTTTCAACTGATGCATTCAGCAATAACCTACCCACCCCATTTTACCACTCCTAGCGGCCTAGCCATAATTTTTAGATTTAGACTCAAGTTTTAAGCTAGTACGAGTAATATGAAAATGTTTTTTTGGTACCAGTATTGCTTAATCATTAATCAAGTTAGAAAAGCATGAGCCAGACACTCCACATGCATAAATTTTTATTATGTATTACATCAACTTCTTTCAGGTTGTGTGATGAAGCAACAAGCGCGCTGGATAGCACAACAGAAGCAGAGATACTAAGTGCATTAAGGTCCCTTGCTAATAACAGAACAGCTGTCTTTATCGCTCATAGGCTCACAACTGCAATGCAGTGTGACGAGGCAAGCCCGTTTGTCTCAATTTTTTTTCCAGAAATCTGATCTGATGCTATATGACACAAATTATGAACCATTTATGTATAAATGGGTCAATTTGGGTTATGTTCTATTTCTAACATGTCAGTTAAAAAATACTATTAGCTAAAAAGGAAACAGATCAAGACGCCAGTGTATCTCTAAATTATACAACCTGTTAAAACTGTTTCAAATATTTTTCTGTAATCTGGATTAACATCATTATAAAATTTGGATAAACTATGTTCTGAGTCGGCCCAACCCGTGTACCATATATTACTGGCCCATTTTCCACCTGTACCCAAGACATTATTTTCTTTTGTAATCTTGAGTCTCACATTTGGCTAATTTTGTTTCTCGTATTGTTTTCTATCAGATTATAGTTCTTGAAAATGGGAGGGTTGTAGAACAAGGTCCTCATGAAGTTCTTTTGTCGAATGCTGGTCGATACGCTCAGCTCTGGTCACAGCAAAATAGCACCATTGATGACTTAACATCGTCATCAGAAAGACTTGAACCGATACAAACCCATCAAAATTAGACGATTCACATCCCTTTTCACCATCGTATGATAGTCATTGATCATGCTTACCATAATAAGGTAATTACATATTAAACAACAACGAGCCAATAAAACCTGGCGGTCTCGTCTTTTTCCCATTGTATTATAGCCATTAATCATTTTTTGCCAAATAAAGTCTGTATATTTGGGAAAAAGACCATGTAATTTATTTAGAGCATTGTATGTTATGCCTTTTTGCTTATTTCACACATTAAACCTCACAAACATCTATTGAAAAAACAGTCATTGTCATTTGATATTTTGATGATACATACTCTTCAGGAAAAAAGTGAAATTTCACACGATCTGGATTCGGTTAATGGAATTATTTTATTTCATTACTTTGTCTAGGTTATATGTTTTTTCATGTAAACATGTTTTCATCCATTCTATACGTTGGGTTTTTCCGGAGTACCTTAAGCTGGGACATATGGATTGCCAGGCTTCTTCATATTCTTATTTGAGATGACAATCATGTCACACTTATTACAAATGAATGAACTTGTGTTGTGTACATTCAGTGACTAATGGGCATGTAGCCTAGCGGTATTTGTGTGCTTAAGTCTTGCTTGTAAATATAGTGAAATTGTTAGTTTGCTTAAAAAGTGAGTAAAATAAAGAAAAAGGAGTACACTCAATGAAGAGAAATTAGACAAGAAACAGATTAAGCAAGAAAAGAGCCACGATCATCTTGTGACAATTGTGTAACATATTTAGAAGGGAGGTGATTTGCACACTTTATTTTTGTCTTCCACCATTAAATTACATCAAATGATGCACACAACCATGGTTTAACGGTATCTGTAACAAAGGGATGATAATAGCAAGAAATACATAACCATTAAAAGCTGAGATTGTTCTTGAAACTTTATCTCAAGTATTTCTAATTTAAAGGTAATTGTGTGTGTTGCTAGACGTTGCCAATTATCAGTATCGATGCAATCTGATACTCCAACTTCCAAGTGGGAGCTGTTGGAATATGGTAGTTGGATCCGCGTTAAATACATTAGAAATACGTGAGCCTATTGGGGGCACACACGTTAGAATACGGAAAGTATGTTTTTACTTCACGATAAATATTTAAATAGTCGTTAGTTACCGTTACTTGTATAACTAACTTAACGAACTTTTAAATAATAAAACCGAGGGACTAAAACGGACAAAACCCGAATCACGGGGAGCCCATTGTTTGGCCGACTCCCAGGGGGTGTTTGTTCGGCTAAGTAGAAGGGGAAAAGGAAACATTGTTTCCTTGTTGTACAAGAATTAGGGTTGTGCTTGTGCCTATATAAACACAACCCCTACACCTCATTCTTCATTCATTCAATCCCTAAATCACTAAAGAATTTTTGGCGCTTCCCTCTTCTCCCAAAACCCTAACCGAAACCCTAAATACCCTATTTAGGGATTTTCTGTTTTTCCTCCCTACCGATTTCGATCCAAAACCTTTTTAGGTTTTCGGTTTCTCTTGTTTTCCTTGTTGGCGATTCAAGATTAAACACGAGGTGTTTGTTTGGTGATCTTCCTAGCTCGACGATAAGCTAAAAACCCACTTAAGGGTTTTTCGGTTCGGTTTAATAAACCCTAACCGATTTTTGGTTATTAGGGATTTTCAGTGGAAACCCTAATTAGGGTTTAATTGGTTTTCGATTGCAAGAAGCTCAAGTGGTGCGTTTGGTAATCGATTTTACACGTGGTGTTTGGTACGTGAAGATCTAGACTAGCAATCTGAGCATACTTGGTTGACGTGTTTGTATGAGCAATCGTAGATGCAGTAATTTAACTGCTAACTCGCTTTCAAGTTCAAGATCAAGAGGTAAGTAATTATTTACTTTATGTGTTATAATTATTTACTTAATGTGTTAATCTATATGCTAAAACTAGATTCATTCCGCTGTATACTCGTAGCTAATTGGTTACCTAGTTCCTTAAAACCCAACACACAGTACAACACATAGATACATGATTAGTGGTGGATGACAAAAATAAAGTGAGTACAAAGCACCTCTCTATTTAGAAATATTGTGAGATCTTTGTCGTATTAACAAAAAAAGAAGCACGTCCAATGAAAAGGAGCTAGACAAGAAATAAATAAAGCAAAACGATAACTACGATCATAATTTAACTATAATCATTGTGTTTATACCAAAAACAATAGGGTGACAGTTACACAAATTAAAGTCATGCCAAGCTATCTCTTTTTATCGCGTATGTGTTATTCTTTACAAATTTTTGTCTTTTCATTTTTTTTCCAACTTTTTTCTTTTACATGTTATTCACACATATCTTTCTATTCTTATGATTGATGAATATATAAAAATAATTGAATGAGATAATGAAAGAGAAATAGTGGATTCAACATGTCATTTTCATGTGTGAGTAGGAAGATCTTTAGTGTATTAAGATGGTTGTCAGGATCTCGATTCTTATCTTAGGATCTTACGATTTTGCGATACTGCAAGACAAAAATGATTCGGATTTTACATAGGATCTTTGCAAGCTTAAGATCTTATAGGATCCCGATCTTGACCATAAGATCTTAAGATCTATTCCGATCCAATTTTACATTTCTCGAACCACAAACTAAAAAACTATATATTTATGGGTTGTGTTTAGCAGAATTTAAAAGAGCTAATCATTAAATTAATCATCATACTTACCATAATATACTTTTATAACCCTAAACTTAAAAAAATTCCTTTTCTGAATATGAATCTTTGTTTTTTTTACTTCTTTAAGCATTTTGTCACACACCCAATCGGTAATGGTTTGTCTTTTCTCCTACTTAGCGCCACATATGATTTCTATGCCTATAAAAAGACAATGTTGTAAGTTTGGTACATTTATAAATTATTTAGCTATTTTCCCTTTTTTTTTAAATTCTTGTAATATTACTCTGTTTCAACGGTCGTTTATTATTATTTTTAAAATTTTTAGGGTTTATACGTTTTCATACGTTTTATGTACGCTTTTGTAAGTTTTCATATGTTTTTGTAAGTTCTCATACGTTTTTACTCCATGTCACGACCCATCCGTCCGTTTTTATATGTTTTTATACGGGAATATCTATTTTTGTACGTTTTGTACGATGTTTGTACATTTTCTTTACGTTTATTTTTGTACGTTTTTAATATTTTTGGTACGTTTTATACATTTTTGTAGGTTATGTACGTTTTTTACTTTCTCATACGTTTCATCCGTTATCATACATGTTATACGTTTTTATACGTACAATAACATAAAAAGTATAAAAAAATAAAAAAACGCATACAAACTGATAAAAAGCGTTTAAAAACCTATAATAACGGATTAAACGTATGAAAACATACACAAACGTTTAAAAACGTACACAAACGTTTACAAACGTACAAAAACGTACATAATCTTACATAAACGTACAAAAACGTAAAAAATGTATCAAAACGTATGAAAACGTACAAAAACATATGAAACTTACAACAACGTATCAAAACGTACATAAAACTAGGGGTGAGCAAAACCGACCGACGACCGAAAACCGACACAAACCGACCAAAACCGACCCCGACCGACACAAACCGACCTTACTCGGGTCGGGACTCGGGATGGGTTTTCCACGATGTCGGGACTCGGTAAAGCCATTCTAAAAAAAGTATTTTAATAAAATGGAAAAAGATTTTTGTAGGAAAATAATTTATAAATGTATCATACTTACATGACCACATTATCTTTTTATAGAGATTACAAAGCTTGAATAAAAGACATTACAATTACTTTTAAAAGGAAAATTACATTTAACAAAAAACTAAGCTCAATTCTACTACTACTCTAAAACGGGAAAAGAAAATGATCATGTGTGTGTGAGTGAGGCCTTTTATAGCTGCTGAGAGAACCTTCTAGGGCTTCCTTGCCTCCCATGCTCCTGCCAATCATAGCCGTACATCCCATCAATCATTGGGGTTTCATTTGTGGCCGTTTGATCAAGTTTGTGTACACACGGATTGCCAGCTTGGCAATCCGTGATGTGACACTTGTGTGCTTCTTTTGAGTGTAGATTTAGTGTAAAAATCAGCTCCTTGTGTGTTTCTTCACATTGACGTGGCATTCTCCTTGCTTGATTGACCAATAAGAGTCTTGAGATTACGATTTTCTCCCTGCCATCTTGTACTAGAGCCATTAAATTGTCCTTTCCACCCTTTAATTAATAAAAGCCCCTTCGTTTTGACTGAGTGGTGATTTGGGAGAGATGATGAATAGTAACAAAGCTTGGCGCCTTTTTTGTAACTGAAAATGGGTAAAAACTTTTAAACTTTGGGGTAATGGCAAGTTTAGTCCTTGTGGTTTTTAGAAGTATAGGTGAAGTGGTATTTCAAGTATAAACAACTTTCAACTTTGGCAATAATGGCCCCTAGAGTTTAGTAAAAGGGAGATGGGCTTAGGACATTGGGCTTTTGTTTTGGGCTTATGATCTGGGTAGGGTTTTAAGGGAAAATAAGGGCCCATTAGGCCTTAGGGACCATTTGTGGAATTTTACAAATCTTGAGGGACTTGTATTGTAACTTTGGAGTCTTTGTCTTCTAGTGTTGACTTTGACTTTTTTGACCAGAGTTGACTGAGGGTTGACTTTTCTGATTTTGGCTTGATTTCCCGGCTTCTTTTGTGCTCTTCCGTTCCTCGTGTCCGTGTTTGCCCGTTTTTGACGGTTTTCTTGTGATTTTTGTCTTATCCGTTCCTGCACACACAAAACACAAAAACAAGTATATCTTTGCCATTTTAAGTGTGTTTTTGGTCATTTGGGGTCATTTTTGGTGTTAACGGATATGTGTATTTTACACTTATCAGTTTTGTTTTGTTTTTTTTATTTTATCATTTTGTTGATGATTTTTTGTTGGTAGATGTATGGTGCTTATGCAATAGCTTTTGCTTATTTTGTGTTTATTCAATAGCTTTTGCTTATTTTTGTGATTTCAGTGTTGGTATGAATCACATGTGATTCATACCAAAATCCTATGTGATTTTAGTTGTTTTCTCATCTGATGTTTTTTTATAAATTTTTGTTTGATGTTAGGTGTTAAGGCGATTGATCGTGTTTCTCCTATTAAATCGAAATCGAAGGTTACTGGTAAAAGTATTTTCCTAAGAGTAGGTGGCTTCCGATGAGTGAAAGGGTTCTTAGTCCACAACCGGTGACTCAATATAATCCTATAACTGGTGAAGTTAGAAAGGAGAGTGAAAAGGCGGCTGTTGTAAAGGGAAATTATGTTGTTGGTAAGAGTAAGGTTGCGGCTGTTGTGAGTGAAAAGCCAACTGTCGTTAAGGAGAGTGTCGTTAAGTCTATTGAGAAGTCGACTGTCATTAAGGAGAGTGATGTTACGAGTAAGGTTGGTAAGAGTAATGTTTCGGCTGTTGTGAGTGAAAAGTCGGCTGTTGATGAGAAGGATAATCCAAAGGTTTCTAAGGTTTCAGATGAGAGTAATAAGGCGGCAGTGGTTGCGCCTGTTATTGAGAAGGTGCCAGTTGCAACAGAGAGTGTTAAGGCGCCGGTTGTTGCGGCTAATGTTTTACAATATAAGCGTAAGACTGAGCTTTCTAAGGATAAGAAGAGTGATAAGGAGACTCAGCCGGTTGTTGTGGCTGATGTTAAGGCGCCGGTTGTTGCGGCTATTGAGAGTGTTGTTGAGAAGGATAATCTAAAGGTTACGAGTAAGGTTTCAGATGAGAGTGTTAAGGCGCCGGTTGTAAATGAGAGTGTTAAGGTGCCGGTTGTAAAGGAGAGTATTAAGGCGTCTAGTGTAGTTGCAGATAAGCCGTCTAGTGTAGTTGCGGACAAGGTTAATGTGGTTAAGGACAACATTAATGTAGTTGCAGATAAGGTGGTTAAGGAGAATGTGTTGTTTATTGTTGCAGATAAGGCGTCGAACATTAATGTAGTTGCAAGTATGTGGTTAGACTGCCTTCAAACATGAATCACATGAGATTCAGAGTTAATCAAATGAAATCTTGTGTGATCTCATGTGATTCACTTTGATCTCATGTGATTCAAACAATAAAGAGATTCACTCTTAATCACATCTGATTCACTCCGAATCTCATGAGATTCACTCTTAATCTTATGAGATTCAATCTGAATCTTATGTGATTCACTCTAAATCTCATGAGATTCACTCTGAATCTCATGTGATTCACTCTGAATCTCATGTGATTCTCTCTGAATCTCATGAGATCCTGTCTGATCTCATGTGATTCATAGTGAATCACATGAGATCCTGTCTGATCTCATATGATTCATAATGAATCACATGAGATATTGTCTGATCTCATGCGATTTGTAATATAAAGTCTCCTGTCTGATCTTATGTCGAACATTAATGTAGTTGCATATAAGGCGTCGGATGCTTTGAAGAATAAGCCGGCTGGGAAGGGTAAGAAGCCTGTTGTTGGTAAAGATAAGGACAAGCCAAAGAACATCGCGCCGGATGTTGTTAAGGAAAAGTTTAAGCCTAATCCAAAGCAGAAGGTTATTTCATCAGAAATTCCAGTTTTAAGGTTGTCGAAGCAAAAAGAAAATCCAGAATTTAAAGCTAAGGTTAATGTTAAAAGGAAAATGATTTTATCAAAGGAAGATGATAGAAAAAAGAAATTGAAAGGTAAGTCGAAGAAAGATGTATCTGATTCCGAGCTTGAGACTGATGTTGTTGATTATTCTTCTGATGAAGCTGATCGAAAGCGAAAGAAGTTGAAGATTAAGGCTGGTTTGAAGAGAAAGAGGAGTGGTTCAGATTCTTCGGAGCTTGATACAAAAAATATTAAGCGACTGATTAGTAAATTGGAAAAGAAGGTCAAGAAACAAGAATCTGATGATAGTGTCCCAAAGAAGGGTAAGAAAAAATTGACAAAGAAGGTCAAGAAAGAAGAATCTGACGAGGAGAGTGTCCCGAAGAAAGGTAAGAAGAAAGAGAAGCAGCTGACGCCCGAAGAAGCTGCACATGAAGAGTATCTTTCGAGTTTTCCTTCTTTTCATGCAAGGACAACTCCTTCTTCCCTTTTTTCTGCCATCAGAAACTCAAGAGTTGATATTTTGGGATTTTTGACGGATATAGGCTTTAGTTCATTGCATAACGTTTCTATAGATCATCTCCCATTGAAGTTGGGATGGTTTGCTGTGTCCAATTTCAAAAATTACATGTTGAGTTTCGATTCAGGCGATAAAATTGAGGTAACCCCTTCCAAAATTCATGATATGTTAGGTGTTCCTATTGGAGGGTATTCATTATTTGATTTGGATGAAAGAGAAACTGACCATGAGTTTGTAAGTAAGTGGGCTAGTCAATTTTATCCTCTAGAATTGAAGAAAGTCCGTGTTAATGATATTGCTAGGAAATTGGTTGCTGCTCAAGAAATCGACTTTCTTTTTAAAGTTAATTTTCTGACTTTGTTTACAAATACGATGGCTAAGGCTGACGGGTTGAAGGGTCAAATCTGCTTGGATGTGGTCAGACGCCTTCGGGAAGACTCAGTGATTTCTGATATTAACTGGTGTGGGTACATTTATGACTCTCTTCGAGATAGTAAACTCCCCGGAGGAACGAATCATTACCTTGGCCCCTTAACATTCCTTATTGTAAGTTTTCTAAATTCCACTAAATGAGATTTTACCTGCCTTGAAAGATGAATCACATGAGATTCAGAGTTAATAACTTGAGATCATGTCTGATCTCATGTGATTCTCTTTGAATCTCATGTGATTCTCTTTGAATCTCATGTGATTCAATCATTAATCACATGAGATCCTCTCTGATCTCATGAGATGAGACAGGATCTCATGTGATTTTTAATATAAAGTCTCCTGTCTGATCCTATATCTAAATTCAGCTAATTTTTGTTTTTTCTTTTTTTATCAGCTTTTATATTTAGATTCTACGAAGTTTGATAAGTTCCTGGTTGTTCGCACACGCCCAGCTATAAGAAATTGGTCTTCATACTTAATGAAACAAAGGCAGGAGTTAGAACTTAAAGATCATGTGCTCGGGCTTTTAGATCTTCATGATGATTGGAACGAAGCTGAGGTGCAAGAATCTGAAGGTTTTATTGGTTTCTCGAAAACTTCTGAGAAAGAGGTATGTGGTTAGACTGTCTTCAAAAATGAATCACATGAGATTCAGGGT
>BQNB010062774.1:10788-35946 GCA_026074375.1 Tanacetum coccineum
AAACGCGATAAACTTGGGTATACATTGGTCGACCTGAATAATTTAGGCCACAAGGTTGATCCGTTCGTATTAGCCTCACAAGCACTACAAGTGTTTTATGTGAAAGACCCGGTAGATAAAAAATTGTCTATTGTCTTTAAGACACCTCCCAAGAATTACAAAGATACGTATGACGAAGTCGATGAGGAATTTAGTACCGTCATTCACCATCGCAATGATAACGTATTGCCTCTTGTAGATCTACGTGACTTAGTACTGCCAGGCAATAGTTAGTGCTGCCAGACATGTCAGCTGTAATGGTTGTTTAGTGTTAATAATGTTCAGTTTGTGTCTGTGTATAAGTATGAAGGATGTATGGAAGTTTTGATGGATAATCCTAATTAATGAAAGTTATGATGTTTATTAAAGTTCAGGTGTTTTTTATAGTTCAGGTGTTGTTTAGATTAATAATGTTTTATTTTGTCTTGGAATTAAGGTGTTGATAAAGTATTGTATGTAAGTTTTGACTGGATATATATGAATGAAAGTTTTGGATGGGGAGAACTGGTTTTAAACTAGGTCATTCTGCGTAGGTTAAAACTTAATAAATGCTTCAAGGTTCGTTAGAACTGCGAAGCTAAGTTCCTGAACTGAGACATTGTTTGTTGGAGTACTACATCATTTATTCATTCATCCTTCCATTATTATATTCGTGCCCGCTTCCCCGTATACGCTGGCGATCCATTAATGATCCTCATTACTCCTGGTATGTGTCTTATATTATATTAAGTTATTTCATAACATCTACTTGTAGCGCTGGGCTCCCTCCTTTTTCGGTTTGATGACAGGTTGCCCGCACTTACACGGTGTTCTGTTTCCCTTCTGGTCATATCTTGGGCTCTTGCTGATCGGGTAACTGTGTGGTGAGGATTGGTGGTGGCATGATGTGCATGGGGGCTGAGGTGGGGAGGGCGCGGCGTTGGGGGGTCATTGAGCGGTTTTTTTTCAAGCTTAACAATGTAATATGTGTTGCTTGTATGTTGCTTAATATGCTCAATGTTTCTTAGAATGATAACCCTTTTTCGAATCCCTAGTTTATTCTTAAACACATATATAGCAGTTTAGGGGTGTTTGGATTAAAAAATTGTGTTTAGGAATTCATTGTGAAAACTAAATAACTGATTTTGATCTTGCTAAGGATATTAGGATAGGTAGCAACCCATTCCTCAGACTCATATAGCACTTCTCAAATTAGCACTTCCAAGGAGATAGATTATGACTCTCTAGAACCACCTAAGAGTTTGCTCAAATGGTACCACTATTTGTCAGATGAGTACAAGGACAATGGCAGGTTTTGGGGTTCAAAATCAGGATGTAATGAGAGTGATGTAAAACCTTCTTGGAAAGACATTGAAAAGGCTAAAGCATGTATGTTGGCTAAAGCACAAGCATCTGAGGCATCTTCTAAGGCTAAAGTAGAAGCATGTGGGTCTAAGGCTAAGCTACAAGCATCAACTAAAACACTCATTGTCAAAAGCCCTGTACCAATAACAAATTATGTACTTGGGCTTGACAAATGCTAAAACTAGGGAGCTATTAAAGGCAAGACCTTTGGAGTGAAGATACAATGACTTTTGCTGACTTTTGCTGAAGAGAAGATAGGGAAGAGGAAGCTTAGAAGTGGATAGTGATGTTAATCTACTTTATGATGTTATGTTTTTTGGTCCTTATGTAATGGTAGTAGATGTTAATCTACTATAAAACAATATGCATGTAACTGAATTTATTATGTTAGAATGGTTTGTATTTGGTTAATGAAGTAATGATGTTATCTTCTATATTGTGTTATCTGCTTATTTTGATTTGGAAAGTGTGTTTTGGTTAGGATCTTATTACTTTACATAATTTTCTTTTGCAGAGAAAGGAAATAATTGACATTAGCTCAGACAGCTCAGATGACAGGAGATGGGCAGCAAAAAAGCAAGTGCTCCAGTATTTTATGGGCCATCAACACAAGGATTGCTAGATGCTTATGGATGTGACACAATTGAGGAATATCTAGAATGGAACTACTTTCCAAGCACAGACAATGAAAGCACAAACTGGAGACACAATACAAGGGAAACAAAGCAAGGATAGCATTGACGACTCTAAATTACTAATGTCAAAAGGTAAATATAGTTACCAGTTTGCAAAGAAAACAATCCAAACGTGTATAGCTATGTTACCATTCACATGATTTGTGTGCTGGGACTACTAGAAGCTGTTACTAATGGGATGAAATTGAAAGAAATGGGAGCCAGGAAAACAAAAATCTGTGCAGATGAGGCAAAGGGGAAAAGAAAGTGTCATGTGGAAGTCTGATCATGTTATAACTTGTTTTAGATGTTAGCTTTTGTTTATTTCTGTGTTTAGCAATTCAAACTTATGGTAACTTATGTAATGGTGAAATTCATGTTTTAACCCTTTTTTTTGGGTGAAAACTTTGTGAAGATATATTAGAAACAATTTGAAGATACATTACTGTCAAGATCATGACATTGGCCCATGATCTTTTGTTTTTGAGGAAAAGAAAGACAAATACAACAATAGAGTAACAAAAAGCAATTCTTCATAGTACACCCACAAAACTTCAAATTTCCCCATTATTTGCATGGTCAAAAGACATATTAGCCAGAATAGTACTAAAAATGACCAGATAAACAAAAAACATGCCTCATTGTTGAGAAACATATATCAAGGATTACTTTCCTTTATGAAGAGGTGTTACCACATGACTTCCTTGTAGCTCTCATCCTTAAGACAGTCCACCTATAAAGCATCCATAGCAGGAATATCATTGATAAGCGGCTTGTTATCCATAGTAAGAAGGCTACATTTCCACTTGTAAAGACCTACTTGTAACCCTCTTGTTGCTCACATCCAAGGCACAAGTAACACATCTATAAATGGCATCACCCACAATACTAGTAACCAACCATCTGTATTTTGTGTAACAAGGTAAACTTGATGATTTACAAGGTAAATATCAAGTTTAGGTGGGGATTGTTGGGATTTTAAAGAGGCTTATATTGGTTTTCTAGTTTCTACTATTGATTCAGAGTTACTAATGTCAGTTAAAGATTAGTGCTGCTAGTTGAAGTTTTTGCTTCTGCTGAAGTTTTGAAGAATTTACTCCAAGTAGTTAGTGCTGTTAGAGTAAATATTAGTACTGTCTTTGTAAGTTAATACTGTTAGTATATTAGTCCTGTTTTGTATAAGTTAGTGCTGTTTTGTATAAATTAGTGCAAAGCATATGGTTAATAACTAATTAATCATCCCCCAATCTAAACAGATACTACTATGGTTTAGTGTGACCATATATGACATTTTGTCACACTGTTCAAGTGTGTGACATATAGTCACATAAATATCTGACTGTGTGGCCGTTCAAAAAACAGCATGTGTGACGAAATCCCAGATTTGTACTAACAATGAAGCTTAAACTTCTATATTAAAACGGAAATGCATTACATTAACGAATAGGTTGCTCTGGCAAGATGGTAACCTGCTTGACTTCTGTAAGGGAGGTCGCGGGTTCGATTCTTGCTGGGGTGTAAAATCCTTTTTTATTTTCTTGTTATGAATATATTGGTTTTTTTGGGTATTTAGTCACATACAACTAAGCATAAAGTGACCAAAAGTGTTAATAAGTGTGACCATATAGTCTTTAAAGTGACGAAATGTCTATTTTGTGTGACTATTGATCATCAAATGGCCACATGAATTTGATGTTTGTGTGACCTTTTGTAATATTTAGCCACACAAAGCATGTTTGTTTTGGGTATTTAGTCACATACAACTAAGCAATAAAAGTTACAAAAAGTGTTAATAAGTGTCTGACCATATGGAGTTTAATTGAAGAAATTGTTATTTTATGTGACTATTGATTGATCCAATGGCCTCATGGAATTTGAAGATTGTGTGACTTTTTATAATAATTTTGCCACACAAAGCCTGTTTGTTTTGGGTTATTTAGTCAATAAACTAAGCATAAAGTGCAAAAAGTGTTAATAAGTGTGACCATATGCTGTTTAAAGTGAAGAAATGTGTATTTTGTGTGACTAATGTTTATCCAATGGCCACATGAATTTTATGTTTGTGTGGCCATTTGTAATATTTAGTCACACAAAGCATGTTTTTTTGGGTGTTTAGTCACATATAATTAAGCATAAAGTGGCCAAAAGTGTTAATAAGTGTGACCATATGGTGTTTAATTGAAGAAATGTGTATTTTGTGTGACTATTGATCATCCAATGGTCACATGAATTTTATGTTAGTGTGGCCTTTTGTAATATTTAGTCACACAAAGCATGTTTGTTTTGGGTATTTAGTCACATATAATTAAGCATAAAGTAGCCAAAAGTGTTAATAAGTGTGACCATATGGTGTTTAATTGAAGAAATGTGTATTTTGTGTGACTATTGATCATCCAATGGCCACATGAATTTGATGTTTGTGTGACCTTTTGTAATATTTAGCCACACAAAGCATGTTTGTTTTGGGTATTTAGTCACATACAACTAAGCATATAAGTGACCAAAAAGTGTTAATAAGTGTGACTAATATGGTTTAAATTAAGAAATGTGTATTTTGTGTGCTATTGATCATCAAAATGGAACACTGAATATTATGATTGTGTGACAAAAACATTTAGTGTGACCTATATGCATTTGGGTTTCACAAGTGTTAGAAGGTAAATGTGACAAAACACATTTAGCTTTTGGCAAGCTAAACACAAACTAAACTTTAGACACCATATTAACGTTTACGTGACCATATGTAAGGAATTTGGCTACACTAAAAATAATGTGTGACAAAACGTTTAGTGTGACATATGTGGATTTAGTCCTTGTTCAAGTGTGTCGACTAATATTTGTCCACTATTTATATTATACTGTGGACAATGCTTCAAAGCTTACTTGTATTGGTATACGTTCGAAATCATATGGACCCAAACAATATTATCAGTTATTTTTAGCCACATGATGTTCTTGTTTTGAATGTTGGCTAATTACGGTTTAATGTCAACGATAAAATGTTCATGTGTGACTAATTAGTAATGGTTGTTCATTTTTGGGTACCTTTGGTCACATAAATATGTGAATGTGTGGCCGTTCCATTTTGCCCATGTGTGACCAAATCCACTTTTTGTACTAGTGTCATCAATATTATTTATCTTTATTGAGTTTGTGATTCTTTAATGATAAATAATTGAAAAGAGACATATTTTATTTAAAAAAATATGCTTTTCTAAAATTATTATTCTTATCAATGTTGTATATCATAATTAAATAAGTATTTAAATAAATGTATATTTACTTGTTTATGCATTGACACATATTTTGATAGGTTATTTTTCAATTCTAATAACTTATATTTTTCAAGACTTATTATGTATGATTTTCTTGTAACACAACCATTTACGCTACGAAGAAAATAAAATGCATATGATATATATTATCCTTTATCTATCGTTTAATACGATAAGTCCATAAAATCTTTAAACATAATGTTTCCCAAACATCATGTTATCCTAGGTGAATAAATAAGAATAGTTAAAAATGAATTTTATCTTTGAGTTGTGCTTTTATGTTGTACGAGCAAAGTTTACATATATTGTTAGCTTGCTCGTGTTTGGTTTTTTGGAAATAACACATTTACCAATTGCATTGCAATGTAAATTGCTTGAATATTTTGGACGAAACATCTAAGTCGTCAAACCTACTTCATTATGTATTTTATGCATGTATAAAACATATTAGTCTAATATTTGGAACACAACCATTGGACAAGTAGACTCAATATGGCATCATCAACACAAGTGTGATTTATGATCGATGCATATTCTTTTCATCTAGAAAAGGATGTAATTATTTTCATATCAATCTAGTGTGATTGAGTATGTAGATCCAAGATAATATCTTTTGTTATATATTGATATAGTCTTGAAGCTAAACAAATAAGAATCCAATTTCATGTCCATACTCAAAAAAACTTGTCAATTAGATTCGATAAATATATCAACCATAATTTGAATAATGAATCGATATGTACTCGAGATGTTTCTTGACCCTCATAAACACTCATTTAAAAGAAAATAAATTAATATTTTAATAGTGTGTTCCATTAATCCTAAGATTATTCGTGAGAATAAGGTTAATGAATGATGAAAAGTTAACTTATTGCTTCATGATTGTTATATATTTTGATTATGTGAAAGACTATTTATTGTTACGTACAATGTGCACACTTTCGACAAATCATAAGTATTATTAAACACAACTCTTGTAAAATGCTATATAAAATAAAATTAGGTGTGTTATGTTGGATCAATTCAAACACACGCATAGTTCGAAAATACATTTTCTTTTACTTAAATACTAATATATTAAAATGATCCATTTTCTCTTGTTTAAACAACCTAAGGTCAAACAAGGTAAGTTGTTGAAAATATTTAAACGTGTTGTTGAAAATAGATTAAATCATTGGAAATATTTAGGTGACTAGTTTTAACACATTTAATAATATACTTGATAAGTTATTGAACTCTTATTCCTAAGTATATTCCCATACTCGAAAAGATTTACAAGATGTTTATGTAACATTTGTAAATTAAGTGATCTATGCCTATATGCGATGCAAGAACAATTTCGCCATCTTAATGCAAGAAATCTAGCATAAGTTCTAGTTAGGCATAATCCGGAAAACTAGCTACAAACGAATAGTGTACATGGCACATGTGCTTAGATATTCAATTAGCTAAATTTCAAATAGCAACGATCATTTAATATTTTCTATTAACAAAATTAAGACACAAAGAAGTGCACATAATCATATAGCATAACACATAAAAGTACTTGTCGTCGTTTTGTGTATTAGATACAACAATGTATACTTAGCTCGGTTTTGTTTGAAAACGAATTAGTTTCCTCCCCATTTCAAAAACTAACCAATTTTAATATTTTTGAAAAGTTAATTACATCATTTTTCAAAGATATACCAACTAGAAATGCCCGACTCGAAGGAAAAGGTAAAATACAAGTTTTACGTCAAAATGACACACAAATTTTTGACCACTATGTAGTATTTTGCATTTTTGACTTACTTAAGTTTGTAATAAATGCTTGGAAGTATTTTTAAACGAAAGTAGACTCAATTATCTTTAAAATGACGGGTGGCACGACTTCTACGGACTTACGGTTGATTTTATATGAATTTTCAAAGTTTTCGAAAATCTGCCGAATCAGACAGGTGGTCCCCTTAAATATAAGGGGGCCGGCACCCTAATTAAGGGGACCGGCCATTGGAGATAAGGGGGCCGACACCTGACACAGATTCGCCATTTTTGTACAAAATCATTTAGTGACTTAACGAAAAGATGTAGAACCTACTGAGTTTGATACCGAACATAAAACACTTATTTTAAGCATCATTTTTACTTTGAGCTAGTATACTAAGTGTATTTAACAACAAAACTAATACAAGTTAAGCAACAAAACACTTTTCATATTTAATCCCCCTTCATGAGTAATTTGATACTGGGATTCGTGCTTCTATTCTTAAAACCATTTTTGTTTTGAAAATTAAAGCTAGTGGCTCCTGATACCAATTGTGGGGAAACGTTAAAGGGGGCAGGGGAAGGGGGGGTGGGGTGGGGGGGGGGGTGAATACGTTTCCATTTAAAAACTTAAAACGTTTTGTATCAAATTATCCATCAAGTTAGATGCAATATGATGAGTATGAATAATACATCTATATCACTCGAATGTCCCTAAGCAATAAATACACAATCATAATGTTAACTTTATCTATGGACACAATTCATCATCCAAAAGATATAAAGAACAATCAACCACACATATGATCTAATGCAAATATAAATTGTTAAGGAGATTAGTAAATAAAGATGTAAAGCGAAAGGTAAAAGAAAGTACAAACCGGACGCGATGATTTATAGTGGTTCGGTCACGAAGCACCTCTTCGCCCTACTCCACTCCCCGAGTACCCAGCTCAAGAGTTACTTCACTAGTCAACAGGATCCCTTTAGGCGGAGAAAATTGAACACAACTAAGCTTACACCAATTTCCGACACTAAGCCAAATGTCGAGTTCTAATCCTAGCTAGAACCAATCTATCACAACTTATGTATTTTGAGGATTAAAATACTAACCGCACTACTTCACTACACTTTACAATTTCACTTCCCTTCACAACTCCACTTCACTTCACAACTTCACTTCACTTCCCTTCACAACTTCTCTTCACTTTACAACTTCACTTCACTTCACAACTTCACTTCACTTCACCTAGACACTAACAAGATCACCCCAATCTATCTAAACTTTCTATGATCACCACGATCTAACAACTATACACACGATGATCACCACGATCTAACTATTACACAAGTTTGGAATACATGGACTCGATCTATACATTGTGAATGTAAGACATGTTACGAATGCACTAACTAACCTACATAACTTCGTATCTTAATGATAACGAAAGTTCTTCTCTTGCACTTGGAGGAATAAGCTTGAATCACTTGGAAACAAATGCTTAAGATTAAATGATCAAAGGATTGTAGGAGAGTATAACTGATTTAGAACAGAAAGAAAGTGTGTGCAAAAGGTGAGAAAATCAGTGGGGAACAGTCCAGTATTTATAGGCGAATTGGAGAGATTTTTTGTCTGGTCGGTCCCCTTAATTAAGGTGCCAGTCCCCTTAATAATTAAGGGGACCACGCCTATATTTAAGGGGGCCGGCCAGGCCAGGACGCTTCCTTTTTTGTCTTTTTCAAGGGAGGTGTTTTCTGGAACATTTCTAGCCGTTTTTAGGTAGAAAATTTGAATTCAAAATATTTATTTGAATAAAACATTTATTTTAAATCTAAAAATGTTTTGTAAAAGTTATAAAAATGTTTGTGACATTTTTATAAAAAAAATGTGAGGTGGAATAAAAATTCATTTTATCATAAAATAAATTAAACATTTATTTATTCATACCTTAAGTGATTTACGTCGGGTGCAAACTTCGTAGAAGCAGACTTAAGACGTCGAGAGATGTTGTCATATGAATGCATTGATGATTTGTGATCACGAGTAACTTAAGCACTTTATGTTATGTGTTATAAGTTACATGTTTGTCATCACCAAAACATGAAGATAATGTATAGATTAAATATCGTAATATTTCTACCAACACTGAGGAACAACCCAAAGTCGAGGCAGCTTCTAAGCATGATTGGTTCAAGAAACCAAAAAGGCCTCTGACTCCTGATCCTGATTGGAATACTAGACAATCAATTGATTTCAGACCTCCTCATAAATGGATCAGCAGAATTGCTAAAGCAACAAAGCCTCCTAGCACATTCGACGAGCTGATGAACACTCCTATCGACTTCTCAGCATATGTCATGATTCATCTGAAGATTGATAATCTGACACAACAGATTCTTGTTGGACCAGCTTTTAATCTACTCAAAGGGACATGCAAGAGTCGAGTGAAACTGGAATTTCATTTTGAAGAATGCTACAAAGTTGTCAATGATAAACTTTATTGGCACAACCCTGAAGGACATCAATATCCATTCGATCTTAGCAAGCCTTTACCGTTGATTGAAGTTCAAGGCCGTCAAGTAGTTCCTGTTTACTACTTCATCAACAACGACCTCGAGTATTTAAAAGGTGGAAGCTTGAACAAGACATACACAACTTCTACCATAAAAACCAAGGTTGCTAAATACAATAATATTGAAGGCATTGAAGACATGGTTTCGATGTTATGGAGTCCAGTGAAGGTTGCATATGACAGATATGCTCTTTGGGGAATTTCGCATTGGGGTCTAAAACGAAATAAATTCTATGGATTCGCAAGCCACAGGGTGTCCAAGCATGATGTGTACTCCAGAAAAAGAATCATTTTGATTACTCATGTTCAAGTTATGAAGTGGTATGACTACGGGTATTTGGAAGAGATAGAAGTTCGAAGAGAAGACGACACACTCCACAAGTTCAAGGAAGGTGACTTCCCAAACCTAAATCTGCATGATATTGAAGATATGATGCTTCTCTTGGTTCAGAAGAAAATCTCAAATCTTACAAGAGATGCCATCTTCGATTTGAATGTAGGATTAAGGATGTTCACTAGACGTGTCATCATTCAGAAGCGGGTTGAAGATCTTTAACTGGAGTCAAAAGCTACCAAAAGAAGCTAAATATCACCAGGCCTGAGACTTTCAGATCAGACATCTCCAACATGACCCCATACACTGCATACAACAACCCTTAAGGAATCATATATCTAGACAAGCTCTAGAGAAACAGATTGATGCGTTCAGATGAACTCTACAAGTTTATGAAGTACGCTCTCATATATCAGAATTTTGTGCTTCAAGATATTTGTTTCCGGTGATGAACAGGAGTACTTGCCAAAGAGAAGAAGATGGAGTGACGAGTGTTAGAAATACAAAAAGTATAGGTCACTTCCAATATAGAAGTGTTAGCTCGTAGATTAATCATATGGTTGTAGATATTTGTAAGCTAACCGGGCCAAAGGTCTGGAAAGCCATGACTAAGCCATGACGGCCATAATGGGGAGTATTTATACCCTCTCCACACATGGAGAGGGTGTTGGTTGGTTCATTTTTACACTTAATCTAATCTTTCTTTCTTTGTTACTTTCTCTCACTAGAACCATCCTCCCATCTACTTTCTCTCTCTAGATTTCTATATTGTTCTTTGGTGTTATAGATTACTAGTATTTTACAATTGGTATCAAGAGCCATGGAGTGATTGGTTTAGTTTTTGTTTTTTGTTTCGTTTTTTTTCTCGTACCTTCTTCTTGTTCTTCTTGTTTTTGAAGCTATTTTGTACACTAAAGGATCATTTACCTTGGTAAATCTGATCTACTATCTTTAGGATATAGGTGTACAAGCTTAGAATCAAGAAAAACATCATTTTTGTTCAAATTTGTGTTCGAAATGCTTTAGAAAGTACAAATCTTGATTTTAAATTTTTTGGCTTAAAAACCATAAAGTTTGCATTTTTAAGGTACCTATAGGCTTAGTAATACTAGTTGTACAAATTTTTTTGGAAAAAACGATCAAAAGTGTGTCTTTTTATGTTTTGAAAGATTTGAGTTTCGTACTAGTGAAAGGCAAATTAGAAACTTTCTTGTGCAGGTGATTTTTGCAATTGGCAAGTTGGAAGGCGAAATTATCAACTTTCTTGTGCAACGCGATTTAGCCATTGGCAGTGAGTGGAAGGCGAATTAACAAACTTTCTTGTGCAAGGCGATTTAGATTGGCAGTGGAAAGGCGGATTTAGCAACTTTATTGTGCAAGGCGATTTTAGCATTGAGTGGAAGGCGTATTAAAAACTCTTTCTTGTGCAAGGCGATTTAGCAGTGGCAGTGAAAGGCGAGTTAGCAATTCTATTTGCAAGGCGATTTATCAAGGTCCTAGTAGAAGGCGATTTAATAGTTTCAATGCCCAAGGCGATTTATTTTTTCCAATAAACTTTCTCTCTTCAAGGCGATTTTAACAATTTTCCTTAGCAAGGCGAATTAAAGTTTTCATGGACAAGGCGAATTAATAGTTTTCCAAAGCCAAGGACGATTTATCAATTCTCTTTACAAGCCCCCCCCCACCGAGGATGTTAACAAATTTCCTTAGCAAGGTGATTTAACAATTTCCTTAACAAAGGCGAATTATCAATTGTCTTTAGAAGGCGATTTAACAACTTTCACAAAGAAAATTAATTCACTTGAACACTTAAATTTAATAAACGTTAAGGTTTACTCTAATGATTTTTGTATATTCTGTGAAACATTCACTTGTCTTCCCAGTTTTATCAAGAGTTGTAAATTCCCGTATAGTTTCAAGACTTACAAACACTCAAAAGACTACTCACTAAAAACACAATTACTTTCAATCACCGTTCGATCAACAAGTAATCTAATAACATCAAATCAAAATGGATTCAATGATTCTAACTGGACAAAAGAATACTCTTGCTGAGTACATGATACTCTTCAGTGCTGACAATCATCCACCAATGTTGGATTAAGACTTGTATGATTCTTGGAAAAGTAGAATGGAACTATACATGCAAAACAGAGAGCACGGAAGAATGATACTTAAATCAGTTGAACATGTGACGAGGTGTCATTTTATACGCTTTTCCAGGGTTGTTTAACCCCTAGTATCATGTGTTTATGCCCAAAATAGGTACTTAATCATTACAATCAGGGTATTTCTCATTTGGCAGGACATTTGGGATGAATTTTACCGTGACTTGGGTCATTTAGAGAAGAAACGAACGATGATTACAAACCCAACACCAAGACTCTTGAAGATTTGTGCTCACAGAGCCCTGGAGACGGCGTCACAAGTATATACGACGCCGTCACATCATCTAAGTGACGTTGTCACATCATTTCTAACGGCGTCTAGCCCGCACCGAATCAAATTGCGATCTAGGAAGAACGATTCTTCTTACGCGGAATTTTCACGACTAAATGCCATGCCGTCGGCGTCATTTTATCCTATTTATACAAACCAAATTAGGGTTTTGGGTAGTGAACTTTAGATAAAATAGGGTACGAACCCTAGTTCGTTTAGCAGCTTTAGGAGACGATTTTAGGGCCTAAAAACCCTGTTGTACTTCTTCTAATTTATGTTTTAATCAAGTAAGGTTTATTTAATCATTCAATATGTATATGTGTTGTTTGATTATTTGTTCTTGCATTATCTTTAAACATTGCTTGGCCTAAACTCCTATTGTGTTTATTTATGTTTGTATGAAAACTAAACTGTGAATCTTAGTAGTGTTGCTTTAGCTGATGGATGTGAAATTGTTGCGTCTTAGGAAAACAACTATTGTCTGCAATCGATTGTGATATGTCTAGGGAGGGCAAACGTAATTGTGTAGAAAGGATCCATCGGGTAACCGTATTAATATACCCTGCCCCCTAATATGGTTGATCCACTTTTAATATAATTCACTTGCATTTAGTAATCCTAGGGTATCCGTGTAATAGTCTTCATAATACTTGCATATGCGTTGCTTTAGGGCATTATAAAGTCAGACGTGGGGTTTGGTGATAATTGTACATGCTTTAGGAAATTGTTACCAGAGTTCATCACAAGTGTGGACAGCAACAACACTAGGAGAAGCAATCTAGGGAGTAATACATGATTAAATAGACACAATCTTTTATCTTATTGTTATCACCATTAGCGTAGAATATATTTAGTTTAATAGCTAAAACCAAACCTCTCTCCAATTATATGATTTACTTGCTTTCCATAAATATAAAAATATAAAATAATCTTCCCTAACCTTTAGGAATTTGTTATACAGGTGATCAAGCCTACCCACCTATTCCTCGAGTTAGTTCCGACGATCCCTGTGGAACGATAACAACCTGAGTCTTGCCTATTACCTACACTACAACGTTAGGATTGCACTGCTAGGGAGTTGTAAAATTTCGCGTCGTAGAAGTCCTACGATGACGCACATCAAGTTTTTAGTGCCGCCCGCTGGGGAATAGTTTGGTTTTGATCATGTTTTAGCTTTAGTTATCTCGCTTAAGCCTTTCAAGTGAGACTTTAATTCCGCATATTATCTTTCTCGTAGTCTTTCCTTTCTTTGTGCCCTTTGTTTTGTAAATCACTCTTTCGTTTACCATCATGATGTATGAAAGACCACCAACCACACCCTTTTAAAACCCCTACGAAACACAACCTTCCCACTCCAAAGATATATCTTGGTGTTCCAACAACATCAAGATGGAAAATCTACGATGCGTTGGACGTATTTCAAAAAACTTAATCCAAAGAGGTCCCTCCATCATGGCCTCGATATATGGTCCCTTGCTTAATACTTTTTTCTTCAGTCGACCAATATACCCAAGTGGACCTTGACTTTTGTGGAGATGGAACCTTAGAGAATTTAATGGTTGAAGAGGCATGGGAAACCATTGAAAACTTTGCCCAAGGCCAAAAAGAATGGGACAACCCACCAAACATTATTTCCGAACTGGAAATTGAAAATTTGAAGGTTCATGCAAAAAGATCATTTGGAAATGAAATTGTTTGGGTTGAGATGCATAGGAATATAGCATGGGAGAAAGTAGAAAATCTGAACCACCTAAAGTACCCCCACAAGTCCACCATCATTTGACGGAAACCACACCGCGTGTGACTAACGGATGAAGTAGATGAATCTATAGGAAACCCCGAGGATTAGAGGTTAGAAATTTGGACACACACAACTAGTGGATTTAGGCTCGAATACTTGTAATCATGAACATTCCGTTTTATTCTAGGGAAGGTCCAAGTTTTGATAAAAAGGAAGCCTCTAAACTTACAACCCTTACAAATTATCCACCTTTTGATAGAGTTTGGTAGGAGACAAAGATGGCCTCGAGACCAATCAAACCACATAGTGGATAGTTTTAGGATGAAGGTAGTTAGAAATTTGACCATTCATACACTATCTTCATCTTCATGGACGTCTTCTTCCACCCAACGACTCCATATTGCTATTATCGCCCATGCATTGATGACCCTAAGAGACATTATGGATTTAAATCGGGTTTATTAGGACAAAGTGGATCCTTAGGTGTTGATTTTTCAAATTTGGAGATGATAGTAAATGATTGGGAATTAGAATCTAAGGAAGCTTCTTTCCTAGGAAGAGGACTTAATTCACCCGTTTGGCCAAAAAGAATTAAAAAAAGGGAAGGATTAAAGAAATACACCATTTGGAGCATACAATTCAACGACGTATTTTTTCTAGTATATGGTCCTTCTCAACATGATTACGTGTGTTACGTTACTATTACCCGCATTGACTCTGTGTAGGGGAACCCTCCCCTTTATCTATTAAATAAGGGTTAGAGTTCAGGGCTCGTGACTCAACAAAAGCAGCGCTTTTTGGGAGGAACCCAATATTTACTTTTAATCACATATTACGTGTGTCTTGGTGTTTTAATTCTCTTTAGTTTGTTTTATTATGTTTGACATATCATGTAACCTGCTTTGTTTGTATTTAACTCGTTTTATTTCATCAATGAGTATTTTGCCAACAATAGGTGTAGGCGATATACCGACTTTTTGGTTCTAAATTCAAAACATTTTTAAATGAATTGTTTAGATTATTTACACATTACTTTCGAAGTCATATGATTGAATTGTTAAATCTTAGGTTTATTGAGCTTTTTATAGGAATTAATTATGAAATCAAGTGCAGCGATATTTTTCATCAAAAACAAAAATTTCGTTTTCACAGACTGTGGAGACGACGTCATGATTAACACGCGACACCGTCACCACCACACCTGTGACAGGGTCACCACAACCCTGACGGCGTCAAACGCCCAGGTCCAGAAAACTTAAGTTTTTATTTATTTTTGAAAATAAAACTTGCACAACATTTAATATATGTATTCTTCTGTTATAAACCTGCAAAACCTAATGAGTTTAATAATTCTTTCATCCTATCTATCGAGTCAAACCCTAAATTCATATTGTATATTGGTAAAACGCACATTTTATGCTTGGTATAGTTGTCTTTGTCTTTGATTATAGGTTAATATTTTGAGTGAGAAGCTTAGAAGTCTTAGGAAGTTTCATTGGATGATTCTCAGAGGACGATTTAACCAGTTATCACATGTTTCTTCTCCATTATTGAGTAAACCAGGGGAGTACTAGTTTCTTTTCCTTGTTTTCTTTTCCCTTTATCTGTTTTAACGGGTACTTCTAGAGAACATTGGGGACAATGTTCAAAATAAGTGTAGGGGGGAAAATAAAGCCTTAGAAATTTTTTTTCTTTTTTATTTTTCATTTTGCATTGTCCTTAAAAAGATCGGGTAATATATCAAAACATAGCATAAAAGGGTGGATTTTTTATCCACTTTTTTTTTACGACAACATACCAACCAAAACGAGTATTACTAGCATCATATGATAGGAATTTTTAGACTAGCTCAAAAACCCCTTAAATTCACCCCTACAAGGTGAGGTTCGCCCTTAGAATATTTTACTTTTGCTTGTTTGAGTTAAGGATTAGTGAGCAATCATGTGTGTCTATTCCGTCGTTACGAATGTGTATGCGTGGTTTTGTCGCCTTTTTTGGAATATTAGTATCGGTTATTTTAGGATTATGAGAGTGTACCGGTAGCATATTAAATTCTAGAACTTGTTTTAGTGATGCATCCGAACGCCATTAGTCAAGTATTAGGATATTTTCTATAAGAGGCCATTAGGATAACCCCATGTTTTAAACCCTGTAATTGTTATGATGGTCACAACGATCATCATAACTATCCTAAACATTGCCTGCATCAACTTTAGTGCAGGTTACCCTAGTTACAAAACCCTCCAAGCCTATCCTTTTTCATGGTTCTCGTAATTTTTTGGCTAAGCCAAGATCGTTAATGAAGAGCATTGTCACCCTTAAACCAATCGTTACACCCAAAAAGCCTTAGCCTACCTTATATGTACTCGATTTTAGTACATTATTGTGTTATAACCAAGTTAATTATTGAGTACACGGTTGTAAGTCCTTATCCTTGTACAATACAGTTTTGGGCGGATAGAGATAGTTGATGAGAGTGGAGAGAGTAGTAGCGCGAGATGATCATGGTAGTATTTATTTCATAGAAGAATAGGGAAGAAAAGTTAAGTCAATACCCCCATATGTTTTTCAAATGATATCCATGTTATTTTGATCCATCGCATTTGGAGTCAATGGGTGAATTGTAAAATTTCGGAGATGTAAAAGCTCCAGTGTAGTGCACGTGTTAATAAACCCCCATGTTGTATTATGTTATTTAAAACAAATGAGAAAATAAAAAGTATGAGATTGCATGTAGGTTGTGTAGAGTTTTGGTAATCTTCGTCGAGTCTGGTTAGCAAACCAGACCAGCGTGTATTATAAAAATAAATAGCTAATCCTTCCATCCAAATTCACCCAAAGGCAACCAAATTAACCCATCAGTTTTGGTTTCCATTATATGTTATCTTACAACTAACCCCCAACCCTTTAAAAGACCTCTTAGATAGTAATGATTAATACTTGCACCTAGCGGGGTCGAGGTTTGATCCTTTACAGGCCTATGGTAATTTATATTCATGTCAGGTATGGAAGTTGATTTTTTGTTCCCTCATATGTTATAATTCATTATACACCGTGACTTCATCCAGTTGAAAGAGAGAATCACTAAACACTTATGTGAGGTGCTAGTATTTACTTTTCGTGGTTTTAAATTACGAGGTTCTTGAAGGTTGTATTGTAGATATTTTTTAAAGCGTAGGTAAAATGCACCCCTCATATGGTGATAGTCTAGATAGTAAAAGCCCATTTGCTTGAGGACAAGAAAAATCCTAAGTGGAGGGGTATATGTGATGAGGTGTCATTTTATACGCTTTTTCGGGGTCGTTTAACCCCTAAAATCATATGTTTATACCCCAAAATAGGTACTTAATCATTCCTTTTCAGGTATTTCTCATTTGGAAGACATTTGGATGAATTACACGTGACTTGGGCTCATTTGGAGAAGAAACGGACGAGATTACGAACCAACACCAAGACTCTTAAAGATTTGTGCTCACAGAGCCTGGAGACGACGTCACAAGCTATACACGACGCCGTCATAACTCATCAAGTGATGGCGTCACATCATTTCATGGCTGTGTCAGCCCGCATCGACTCAAAAGCAGATCTAGAAGATTCTTCTTACGAGGGTGTCATGACTAAAACGCGACCATTTAGAGAAGAAACGGACGAGATTACAAACCAAAACCAAGACTCTTGAAGATTTGTGCTCACAGAGCCCTGGAGACAGGGTCACAAGCTATACACGACGGCCGTCACAAACTGCATTCAAGTTGGACGGCGTAACATATTTTCATGTCGGTGTCAGCCCGCATGATCAAAGCAGATCCTAGCAGATTATTCTTTACGACGGCGTCATGACTAAAACGCGACGCCATCGAGTCGTTTTTCCTATATATACAAACCCGAATTTAGGGTTTTGGGTGTGTAACTTTAGAATAATAAGAGGGTACTGATGTGTTGTAGTGTAGGGTTGTTTTTTAAATGATTCAAGTTTTAAATTTATATTTTGCCGACTCAACCAAAAACAAACACTTTACCATGCAGTATACCGAACGGTATAAGTTTTCGTGGCTAAGTTTAGGGTGTCGTTCACTGAAGTGAGAGGTTACAATCAATCAATTTAATGAATATCTTGGTTATCTAGATCTATGTTTAATTCTAATCTACTCCTATGTTAAACCTTATGGTCAGTTCTAAATCTAATTCTTAATAGGAAATGGGGGGGTTTTAGCCTTGAGCGACTGGCAAAGTTTTGTTGATGACTACAATCAATCAAAAACTATTACCACGCATATGGTGATCTTGTTAAAACCCTAGCTCATAGGAGCTTTATCCCTTACCGTTATGACAATCTATTACATAGTAGTTACTTGTTCAATATCAATAGAATCTGAATTATTTGTTGACTTATCCTAGGTCACCTGTAGTCAACATGATCAATAAACAGTGGCAATTATTCAAATTAACTAGTTAAGCCCGAAGCATATTCTAGACACAGACCTAGAAGGACAATATTTATGTAACTATAATTCTAGATGTATAAATTACTATATGGAGAGCAATCCCGGACTCTAGATCCGCTTGATCCACTTAGCTAGATCCAGTTGAATGATAGGTCGCATACAAAAGCGCGTAAACAAGTATAAATTGATAAACATAAACAAGCACGCAACGATAAATCAAGAAATCAATATAAACAAATACCAAACATTCAGATCTTCATAATAATGGCTAATACCCGAAGGTATTTACCTTCAAACGTCATAATAAATACAAGGGTAATAATTTAGCCAAGGTAAACTAACCGAGTTAACGAATGATACCAAAAACTGAACGATTACAAAAGTATATGGAATTACACGATGTCTCCTATGGAATTAAATACGTTGCTCGACCTCTTCTGCTCTTTTTCTCCTCTGAAAATTGACTTTTGTAGTTTAGGTATCGAGAATATGATTTAGCACACTTAAAACTCATTTTTGAGTTTTCTATTTATAAGGTCTGGAAGTCGGTTGAATACGACGTATCTAAGGGATTGGATACGACGTATTGGGGATTTCTTGGAGTAGGGACCACGTTTGATATCTTTTAGAATATTATATTATATCCATATCTTGAATACGGCGTATTGATTCTCTCTGGATACGGCGTATTGAACTTCATTCCTTTTGTGGTCTTTGGTGAAAACAGGCACGGATACGCTGTATCTTCTTGATGGATATGGCTATGGTCTTCGAAAGTAATCTTCAAATATTCATCATTTAAGCTCCAGAATGCCTGGCTCCTCTTTGCTATCTTTCACCAATTACGCCATAATTACTGCAATCCAAATATAATCGATTAAGTAACAATTCTTTGCAATAACTATACAAAATGGGTTAATATCGTAGGATAAATGATGCTATAAAATAGACGTTATTTGATGTCATCAAATATCCCCCCACTTGAATCCTACTTGTCCTCAAGTAGCCTTTAGAAGTTTACAAAAATGTATCCCTAAGGATATTTTCCGTTAAAGCATTTATTCGATCTATTACAAGTACACAACCAAACACCTCACGAAATAGGAAGATGAAATCATCAATCCTCAACGTATTCTATGTGGTAACATGTAACTAATTCGCTCAATTGCTCGGTCGTGACGAGTATTCAAGCTTGCAGGATACCCATCTCCCCATAAGGCAGGGAAGTAGACTACAAGTTTTATAAAGGTAATATGGGTTTATTGTTGGAATGAAAGCTTACGGGTTGATTACTTAATACTCTTTCATCGATTACCGCAATGTCCAGGAGGGCGACAAAGACCACACATACACACCCAGATCACCGGGATAGACACATGTGACTGCTCATTCCCACCTCAAAAAGCTAAAGATTAGGACTAGTAGAATAATATAGGGTAGGAACCTTCTAACTTTCACCAAAAGTCGTAAACCAACGAGGCAGCTGAGACATGCATACACACCCGAATCTACGGGATAGACATACACGCTCGATGTCACATTCACACGTTTTGAGATTAAACCAGCGGCTAATCATTTGGTGAGAGGTGAAGTTAAATTGTTGTTAAATAAAATCAAGAAGCAAATCGATTAAGACTTAAGATATAAGTGTTGCTAGACACTTATTTTCCTGACCGTTATATGACAAAGACAAGACTATTTACAACGTCTTGATCATAGATCAAAGACAACAACCTAAGTTGGCGTTCCCGTAACGGTCAACTTCCCAATCATCACTAATTTCACATACTCTACAAGGTATGTGGTCAATTATCATCCACTTTGTACAATACTTTACATCGTTTATTTTCTTTAACTTATCAACGAATAATCGATCCTTTGTGTAATTCCTTCGGTAATGCTCTTTGCGAAACGATTATTTTCAAACTTTCTTTCTCTCTCTTTTTTTGTATTTTTTGTATTTTTCTTATTTTTTTTGATTTTTTTTGAACAAATAAACTTCAAATCTCGGTGTAGTTTCACCATCTTCACGATCATAATAATTGTGATTCGAGATATTACTTTGGTTTCATTTCTTCATTCTTCAGATTCACTAATAATTGTGAATGTAGTAAAATCACATGAGCTTTGACTACTAATATACATTCCCATTTGCAATGTGCAAATTTCCAACTGCACCAAAGATAGAAAATGACACAAGACTCGGGAAATACAAACTTTACGACTTAAGAGCAGACTAGAACTGTAAATTAAAAACTTAAATTAACGGGTAGGTTAAGGTGTAATGGGGTAAAAGAAACAAATAGTTGGTGTAATTCCTAAAGGTTTGCCTCTAACGGAATTGTTCTAGGGATCATCACTCTAAAGCTAAGAGTGAAAAGGGTTTTAACGGTGAGGTTAATAACCGGTTTGTAGTTAGTTATATACAACATGTAAAGCGCGATTTGGTTTGTAATCCTAATATTTACCCAATTTAAACAAAGTTACTTTAATTAAAAATCATAATATCATTATCTGTGGTCTCAATAGAAATATACAGCGTAGTTCTTAAAGTCTACATTCTTCACCGGCAACTCATATTTTTGTGGGCATTTGGGTACACATTTGGAAACAGAAAGGTTAAATCCTCACAATATCTATCAAGGGTTATTGTGTGCGGGTTATGTAACATGTTATTTCACAAAAAGTATGCTTGAAAAAATATATATTTAAATTTGAGCTTAATTTAAGCTTTTTATTGTGAAAATTTAAGACAAGTAAACATTCTAATTCCATCCCCCACTTGAATTATACAGCGTCCTCATTGTATATATAAAATATTAAATACAAGAATTTAAAAAGAATGAGAATGAGAAACTCCCCTGATATTTGCTTAGTAGATTCTCCAATTTGCGTTTATGAGCAAGAAATCGAGTTAAACAGCCGCCTTGAGGTATCAAGACTCCAACACTTTAAGATTTTCCAGATTCGTAAATTCTCCACCAATATTCGTCGATATTTTCTTCATGAGGTCCTGTGTAAAATATAGGAAAAACAAGTGCAATCCTATCTTGATACCTACGGTTAATTTAAACTAAAACAAATTAAATACGAGCCAGTCTGTGGATACGGCGTATCAAACAAATGAATACGGCGTATTCACAGAACTGACAATAATGTTTTTAAAGTGCATAAAAAGTAAAGACTAATAACGTCCAGACATTCAATACGCCGTATGGTATGGGACGGATACACCGTATTGAAGTCTGGGAAGACAGACTCGATAACAAAATTAAATAACATTTCGGGTTGTCTCCTAGGAAGCACTTTTGTTTACAGCGAAGTCTTTAAGTTCGACTTTTCTTCAGCTTCCTTTTTACTCTAACTCATGCAAGCTAATGTGCCCGCGTATGAGCCATTCTTCCATCGATGGAACTCGGATAAAGTCGGGTCCTAGATTTAAAACTCCTTTGTAGAACCTTTTTAGCTTTTGGTATGCATGCGAGATTTCGTTCATCTTATCTTTCTCACTTACCTTCAGTAACGGTGGGATTTTGTTGCATTGGTCATTAGTGTGGTGTTTAAACCTTGGATGTGATCGCACCATTCGGTAAGTTACTTCATCATCACCATTGTAAAGGGTAATAATCCCATCGAAGCATTTTGTTTTAATCCCAAACTACCTTTAAGATGGTTCGCAAAAATAACAATCACCCTTCATCATCACGATCTAAGCATCTCCAAATCCTCAAAAACTGCCAAAAATCAGACATCACAGAAAAGTTCCAACATAATATAGGCACTTCATTAAGACTCTACAACATTATTCCCTTGGTAACACCATTTATTTTCAATATTGAATTATGTGATTTTCTATGACATCTGGTTGACATAGCAATAATGGGGGGAATAAGTTAGCGTGAGTTAAATTCAAATCCTATCTGCATGAAAAACTTTAAGTTGTGAGCATAATCTTTATGAGATTTTCTAATATTATTATAACTAGGGTAATCATCATTCCAATCTCAAGATCTTCATTTCTCTAGTTCTAAAATTACTTATTCCTTACATTTCCTTAATGGTAGGCATTAATCATATTTCTTGATTTCTCCTAGCTCAAATTGGTTCCTTAGATCACTTTGTTTAATGTTAAATCCTTCTGAGAAAGGGTCTAATGATCTATTTAACACCAAAGTCTCTCACCTAAGCCTAGCTTCTAAATCAAGTTCCATTAGTTCTCTTAAACTTAGCATGTAGACCCTCTTAATTATACTACTACTAGGTTTAACACTTTTAAAAATAATATTTTCTTCCCCAACTCTCAACGTAATCTTTCTTTTGTAAACATCAATCTTAGCACGAGCGGTAGACAAAAATGGTCTTCCGAGGATCAAGGCACTATCAAGAATTATAAAGTCTATAGGGAAAGTAAATTTACCAATTCCTACTAGAACATTTTCTGCAATTTCTTTTGGATATTTCATAGTCCTATCTGCCAATTCCACTGTCAACCTAGTGTGAGCTAATTTGCATAATCCTAAGTTAAGGTAGGTCGAGAGAGGCATAACACAAACGCTAGCTCCTAATGCCAATGGGTTGTCAAACAAAAATCATTAATAAAGAATGGTACAAGTGAACACTCCCTAGGTCTTTCCCCTTTTGGGTTATGGCGTTGTTGATGGTGTGAAGCTCCTAAGCTTCCATTGAAATTTTCGATCCATAGTTCCCCACTTCTTCTTCATAGTAATAATTATCCAAACAACTTGGAAAAGGAATCATCGTTTGTCTAGACTTGTATAACAGTGTACTGTTCTGTCCAGTGGATACGACGTATTGGTAAAATCCAATACAGTGTATCGAGTTTGAATCAGCTTCAATAGTGGTTGAAATCAACTTGACTTGGTCTCTTGGGTTTGTTTTAGTGGAGCTTGGTAGGCTTCCAAATCCTCTTTCCTATAGTACCTTGCTTATTTGCCCGACTTGGATTTCTAAAGTTTTGATTGATGCTCCTTGGTTCCTTATGGCAGCATCTGTCGAAGCTCGGATTTCTTTGATCAAGTTAGAGTTTTCTTCGTGTCTCTTTGCTGATTCACTCATAAATTTGCTCAGGGTTTCTTCCATATATTGCCTTTGTTCTTGGTACGAAGGATTCACGTTGTTCCTTTGATAGAATCCCAGAGCAGTTGCTCTATATCCCCCTCCTTGAAAAGGTGCACCAAATTGAGTGTAGTAAGCTTCTTCGAGGGTTTTCCCTTCTTCCTTGAGTGGACAATCTTTGGTGTAGTGGGGACCTTTACATTGTTCACATCCTACTTGAGCAGCATAAACTTTTTCATTCACTTTCTTGATTTCTCTTCCAAGATTGTTGAGTTGTGCTTGTATGGCTGCTAATCCGTCAGAAGTTTTAGTACTTCTGGTCCTTGATGTTCCATTGTGCCATTTTTGAGAGTATTCAGCCATTTCTTGGATGGCTACTTTCGCATCAGCAGCAGTCTTTGATGGTATGGCTCCTCTTGAATCAAGAATTTGTCTAGTTGGAACATCCAATCCATTATAGAACAAGACTACCTCCTGCATCTCTGTTAAATAGTGTTGAGGACACTTCATCAAGAGTTCTTTAAATCGCTCCCAAGCTTGATAGAGGTTTTCATCCGGTTCTTGCTGAAAGTTGTTGATCTCCTCCATTTTCTTTGCAGTACGAGCAGGTGGGCAATATTTGCTTAGAAACTTTGTCTTCAGATCTTCCCAAGTTGTAATCGAACCAGATGGTTTGTTTCTTAGCCAACGACTTGCGGCTCCAGTTAAGGACATAGGGAAGGCTCTAAGCATCACTTGGTCTATAGTTATATTAGGGATGTGGAATAAATCCACGATCTCAAAAACTTTCTCAATATGTTCGTTCGCATCTTCATGATCCGAACCGCTAAAATTGTTGGTACGTAGTTCCTTGAGAAATTGGCCTTTTAGTTCAAAATTATCCTTGTCCTCGATCTTAGGCCTAGCAACCCCCGATCTATAGTCGGCTCGAGTTTTGCTCATGTATTGTTCCATAGTTTCCGCCATTGTTTCCGCAACTTCTTCCTCCAAATATTCTTCTTGGTCAGAAAATAGATGGAAATCAGGCGATCTCGATTCATCAAGACTTAGTGTCTTGAAGTGCTTCCTAGATGATCGAAATTCTCGTTCCGGATCTTTGAAAGGTGTAAATAGTTCGTTAGTTGAACTTCTTGTCATGCATTATCTGAAACAAGGGATAAACAATCAGTAGGATGGGCTCAAGAGAAAGAAAACACAAATATACTAAAATTGAATGCGAAAAACTAGATCTTGTTACTGTATCAGATGATCAATACGTCGTATCCAATGGAAGTGTATACGCCGTATCGGGTTATCGACCAGAACAGTGTATTAGAAAACAATCAATTTACACAAATAATTAGACTAAGAAAATATACAAGCAAACAAACATACATAATATACAAAATTATACAGAATTATACACTAATCTAAATTACACTAATCCTAAGGGTTAGATCTAATCTAATGCTAAAAACAAAAATATCAAATAA
>BQNB010062775.1:0-35946 GCA_026074375.1 Tanacetum coccineum
ACCTTGTATGTAAAAGCAGTTTCTTCTTTATTCAAAGCTTCTCAACAAGCTCTGATACCACTTGTTGATCCCACTTGAATACATCTTGAATTCCTTAGCTTGTGTAAGGTTTAGTTATGCAAGATAAATCCTACACAACTATGGTAGAAACTTTGTAAAATATATCAAGACTATGCGGAATCTAATCTTTGATTAATAAAAAACATGCAATAGAACAATAGTTCTAATGAACACACAGATTAACAAACAAAGCTTCAATATATTAATATGAATACTCTAACTAGTATTAGGGTTACAAAACCTTGAAGCTATAACGATATCAAAAAAAAAGGATTTCAAGATGGCAAACTCTATGCCCTAGGACCTCCTTTTATACACCAAGGAGTCCTAGTCGATTTACAATATATTCCTAAAACTTAGAATATTCACTATGATCTATTCTATAAATAACTCATACTTATCACGTAAGTAATCTTGATCTCCAATCAATCTTTATCCTTTCTTTCGTCTTTATCCTTTCTCTGATAGTAGAAACTCTTCCAGCAGTCTTGATCTTTGAGCAGTTGTAACTTTTGTACTAACAGCATTAACATAGCACCAGCAGTAGTAACTTATACACCAGCAGCATTAACTGTGTACAAGCAGTAGTAACTACTTAGAATATTTTCTTCAATCTTCACCAACAGTACTAACTTTACTACTAACATATACTAGCTGTAGTAACTAGGCAGTATTAATAAACACTAGCAGAACTAAGTAACTAGCAGTAGTAACTTTGGCTAGCGTATAACTACTTAGCATATTTTGTATTTAGAGTTAATGAAAACACTAATCTTTAGCCTAGAGCGAGTAAACACAAACATTAAGCAGTAGTAACTTCAAGTTATCAATGAAGTCTTTTAGCCTAACAATCCTCCCCTAAACTTGATATTCTCCTTCAAAATCTCAAGTTTCTTCATTGAAAGCTTCATTAATCACCAGGAGGATGCTTCCAAACACTTCATTCAGGTATTGCTGTTTCTCTGACCAATTTTAAGAAGCTCAAATGCCAAATTTTTCCCAACCAAATCAACTTGACAGCTTACATCACTTGGAACATCTGATATAGTGTATGTTTTGTAAGTGGATACATCTTCTTAACCAATAGATAAAGTAGGATAGATTGCATTGTTACACAAAGAACTCCACAAGAATCATAAAGCTTCTAGTTCAACACTTTAACTAATCCTTGTTGATTCTTCCATACATTATCTTCAACATGATGTTCAAACATGATCTTCAAATTAAGAAGTAAGAAATTATCCATGTAATTCACTGGCTCTGTCTTCTTAAATCTTGCTTTGACTATACTTCAAAGAACTTCCAAGTCTTCTCTGTCAAAGTTTTTAAGCATCTTTCCAAAATTTAAATACATCTGATGCTTACCATCTGCTCTGATAATTTGGAAAAAGCTTTTCTTTCCTTCTTTGTGGATCTTGTAGTCAACAATAGTTGGAGATTTAGTAGATAAAGGTGTGACATCAATAGTTACATCATCTCCATCATCTGAAACTATTTCCAAACATTGCTTAAGCTCTTCAGACTCTTTGTTTTTTTCTAACTTTTGTTTTTTAGAGCTTTCTTGTTCCAGCTCTTCTCCTGCTCTTTTAGAACTACCTTTTGCTCTTGTCTCACCGCCTTCTGCTCTTACTTCACTACCTTCCACCAATTCTGTATCCATATCTACAAATATGTTTACCCTTTTCATAGCTTTGTCAAATAACTTTTGGATATCATCAAAGCTTTTGTTCTTCAATTGATTGTGCTTGTATCTAGCTATGTTTTTCAGAGAAGTAGACATTGTATTTCTCTTTTGAGCCTTAGTTGGTGGTTTGTTCCTCTTTTCTTTTGATCTTATTACAGTAAAGTGCTTCTTTCTTGCTTCTAAGAGTTGTACAAACAACTTGGACTTTTCTTCAATACTCAACTTCTCTTGTTCTTCTGCTTGCATTTGTTGACCATTTGATAATCAGCATCTATCATTGCTTGCACATTATCTAATGAAACAATGTTGGCTTCTTCTTCTCTTTGTCTTACAAGCCTATCTTCTTCCTCTAATTCATCTTGCAGTTGAGCTTTAAGTCTTTGAGCAACTTCCTCATTATGCCTAATTTGATCTTTTTTCTTTGTTGGTTTCTCAGGCTTTCCATGAACCTTTACCTTTATTTTTTAATGGATAGTGTGTTGGAGGTCTGGTTCTTGTTGTTGATACACTCTTATCTCCTATCACAACCCCTTTGGACCTTTGGAATTTTGACACTTCTGGTCTCTATTAAAGTCTGAGCAAGAGTCAAATCATTAGCAGCTGTAGTTTCAGTTGGACTGGCAGTAGTAACTACTTCACCAGCAGTAGTAACTGGATCAGCAGTACTAACTTCCTTTTCAGCCACATTAATCTCTTTTTATCTATATTCCTACTCCTGACAAAACTTTTTCATCATCTATGCACCTGTATTCAAAACATTAGGTTTTTTTTTTAAAATCTTCACATACCTCCCTGAGTTCATCAAATCAATGTAATATCTGCTTTCTTTATCAATGTCATCAATTTTCCTCCCCTGTTTGGATGCATCCTCCTGATCACCCAAACTAGCATCATCAGAGGAAACCATTCTTGCAAATCTACCAACCTTGTATAATCTTTTGAGCTTGTGAGTTCTTGATCCTCCTTTCTTCTCTAACTTCTTGACTCTTAGTTTTAAACTTGTAATCTCCTGAGCTTGAGCAGTCTTTGTGTTCTCCAGGTCAAGAACTCTTTGTTGTAATTTGGTACAAAATTCCATCAATTTCTTAAGTTTCAATCTATCCTCACCACTTTGAAGTGTGTTACCTTTTGCGAGCAGTGGATCATTGGAATGTTTAGATACATTCTCAAACCTAGTCTGAGCAATTGTATCCCCCATGGTTTCTTGGTGCCTGGGACCACCACCTGAACTAGTTCCTAGGGAACTTGGTTCATTAGGTGTTGCCTTGGATTGGGTCTTATGGATGTTACCCCTATCATGCTCTGCATCTAAGCTAGTAACAGTAATGACAGCTCTTTCTAAACTGTCATCCATCTCCTCATTGACAGCCTCATCTGCTACATTGTCTGTAGGACCACTAGACTGAGGTATCTCAGTGTCCTTTCTCTTAGGCCTCCTAGGTTTTTGTTTCTTTTGAGGTTGAGATGTTGATGGTTGAATAATAGTGGGTGTGTGATGGGGATCAGAGGGATTTGCTGAACCTTCACCCATTTCTTCTTGATGTTGTACCACCATTGTTTGAAATAAGGGTGTTTCTCTTCCAGAAAAGCCTTTCCCTACCCTTCTCATGTTTCCAAAAATCTTCTTAGAGTGAGAGGGTGTTACATAAATCCTTTTATGATGTGACATTCCTTCTAGTTGTTTCTCAAAATACTTTTACAAATCTTGGATACATCAAGAATTTAACCCAGACACCATTCTCTAGTTCTTCACCCATACTTCATAATATGTACTTTGAAATGTTAAACTTCATGTAGTTATGCTAAATAGATTATTGCAGGATGCCATAGTGCTACTAATACACATTACATGCAGTAGATCTTTGCACTTTAGACATTGTAATACTATATTAATTAAGGAAATTTCCATTAGAGGAAAGAATGACTTATAGAAAGGCAAAGTTTTTATGAAACTTTCTCATACCTCATGAGTGTAAGCTCTCAAAAAGATTTGCTTTGGGTAACTATTAAATACTTCAGCATATCTATTGAAGACTCTTCTAACAATCGACTCAGTAATGATGATCTTCTTTCCATCTACTAAGGCTTGTAACTGTACTTCCCCATTGACAGTTTTCGCCTTGACATTAGCCCAGAACTGTTCAATACACGAAGTATAGATTGTAGGATTGATCGTTAGTGCATATCTTATAGGATTTGCATTCAGAAAATCCACTATCTGCTCAAACCCTTCACTTTCAGCGGGTTTAGACAAAAACGCGACCAAATTATGAGTATCAGCAAACTGTAGGGTCGTCATTGTGTTGGGTTTTGATGATGAATGATGAAATTGAGTTAGGGTTTGTGATTATAGAGTATATGATTAAATGAAATTGATTAAATGAGTGATTGAAACCCTTAATCAAAGTATTTATGAAAATACCCTCAACAACATTAACGTTCAACAGCAGTAGTAAGTTATGCCTGGAAGCATTAACTTTCAACTGGCAATAGTAAGTAACCCAGCAGTAGTAACTCAGCAGTAGTAAGTTATGCCTAACAGCATTAAGTTTATGCCTAGCAGCTTTAACTTTGAGTCACCAGCATTAACTCCAATTTCATTTCAAACACTCTGTCTGTTTTTAATATATTCATCCTTCTTTCTGATTTTTCAAACTCAACTATTTCTCTAATTCTGTTATACCAATCACTTGATCTGTTTTTATTTCCCACAACTTACTTTATGGTTTTTATTCTCACTAATTCTCTTAATTCTTTTACTCAAATAACCAGCTTTTCCATAATCAATCTAACAGTTTTCTTTGCTTTTTTTGCAAAATGTTAGTCCAAAAACCAAGAAAATATAAGCCATAGCAAATTGTACAATAATCACAGTATTAATTATACCCAACAACATTAATTATAACTAACAGTATTAACTCAGCAGTATTAAAAGTGTAAAAACTAGACAGCACTAATTTATACTTAAAAACACAAAAACTTGTAATGACATGTATATACTAATACTATTTCATACGAAATTCTACAAAACATAAGAGATAAAAGATTTTAAGGTTTAGCATGTCCAAATTAATACCAACCAATTATTGAAACATACTTACATCAAATGCTTTTGTAAGTATATCTGCAACATTCTGTCAATATGGTATTTTATAGCCATTTGAATCAATTTCTTTTCTTTGCACTCTCTAATAAAATGATGTCTATGCTCTATTGCTTTGTTTTTGAATGAAAAACAAGATTTTTAAATTATACAATGGTCTATTATTATCCAATAAAGTTTTGGTATGCATTAATAAATTATACCCTTTTAATCAGTGTGATTCTGAAATCCAAAGCACTGTCCACAAACAACTTGAGCATCTAAATATTCAGCCTCGATTGTGAATTGCAACCTCAGTCTGCTTCGTTGCATTGCCATGATATCAATCGACACCAAGGAATTGACAACCTCATGTTGTGATTTTCCTATCCAAAGCTTTCTCCTGAATAATCATTTTTGTGTATGCTACCAAATCAAAAGGTAAATCTTTTGGATACCAAAGGCATAATTTAGGTTGACTTTTTAAGTATCTAAAAATTATTTTCACAACATGAAGATGTGACACTTTTGGGTTGACTTGGTATCTTGCACAGGCACACACTGCAAACATAATATCAGGTCTTGAAGAAGTAAGATACATCAATGAACCAATCATTGATCTATATACAATGAACAGCTCTTCTTCACCATCTTCTTCCTTGAGCAAAAGCTTTTGAGTTTCCATAGGTGTGCTTGATGTCTTAACATCAGTAAAACTAAATTTCTTCAAAATCCCAGTCAAATACTTGTCTTGACTAATAAAAATCCCATCCTCCTTTTGCTTTACTAGCAGTCCTAAGAATAAATGTGGAGTTTCACCATATAACTCATCTGAAACACTTCTTATGCATCATCGTCTCAAACTCAGGTGCATAATGACTTCTTTGTAGAGCCGAAAAATGATATCATCTAAGTACACTTGAACTAAAAGGATTATCAACCTTTGTTCCCTTCTGATTACACAAACGTCTTGTCTATTTTCCTCTCTAAAACCCATGTCAAACAAATACGTTGAACTAGGTTTCATACCATGCTTCTGGGAGCTTGATGCAGTCATAAGTGCCTTTTTTTAATTTGTTTACTTGTCAAGGAAATCTGGATCTTTAAATACTGGTGGTTGACAAACATAAACGAGTTCCCTCTTCAAATCTTACCATAAAGAAAAGCACTCTTGACATCCATCTGGTACACCACAAAGTCTTTAAATGAGGCATAGGCTAAAAATAGCCTAATTGCTTCAATTCTTGCAACAGGGGCAAAGACTTCATCATAGTCAATCCCTTCTTCTTGTGTGTACCCTTGAGCAACCAATCTTGCTTTATTTTTAATCACAATTCCTCTTTCATCCTTTTTATTCCTGAAGACCCATTTAGTGCCTATGGGCCTTTTGCCATTTAGTAAATCCACCAAGGTCCAAACCTTTTGTAATTTAAATTGTAGAAGCTCATCCTGCATAGCTTCTATCTAGCTTAGATCCTGCAATGCTTGGATTACCTTCTTGGGTTCTACTTGTGATAAGAAGCAGGCAAACAAGCAATTTTGAAAGTCTTTATGGTTTGTTCTTTGCTGAACTGAACTAAACAAACCATGTTCTTCCAAATTCTTTGTCATTCTTCTTGTTTGAGGTGTTGAATTCAAGTCTCTAATAATTTGTTCAACTGGATGATCTTTGTGTACTCTTGTAGTTGGAATAGGAATAAGGCGTATATGACATCTAAATTGTTCATGTCAGCCTATGCCCAACATCTTCTTAGTCATCTGAATAGACAAATCTTCAAAGTGGGCAGTTTTGGATCATCAAGAAGTTCAATGCTTGTTTTTCCACATACAACATTAACTTCATTTGTGTTAGCAGCATTAACATTGTTAGTGCTGTTAACATTATCTTCCTTCTCTTGATCAATACCTTCACTATTTCTTGAATCTTCATCAACCTTCTTTCCATCATCACTTGAAGGTTTGAATCCAGCATCAGGAGAACTCTTTGAAATTTGAGAGAATGGTGGATCAACAGTCTACAATGGTAGCAGAATGTAATCTTTGCCAAGTACTGACTCTATTCTAGCTTTACCTGCATCATCACATGCTTTTGTACCTGCATTACCATTAGACTGATTTCCTGCAACAACTGGCTTATAATTCATTGACTTTGTTAGTGCATCAATATCAAAAAGCCAATTTGGTCCACTTCCTGCAATATTAGGTGTATTCTCACTAAACTGGACATGCAGGTTCTCTTCAACTATCCTAGTTCTACTGTTGAATACTCTAAATGCTTTACTATTGATTGAGTACCCAACAAAGAATCCTTCATCAGCCTTACCATCAAACTTGCCTAAGTGATCTATGGTATTGAGAATTGTATACTAGGATCTCCAAATGGTCTCAAAAAGCCTATAAGTGGGTTTTCTACCAAGAAAAAATTTCATGAAGGGGTCTTGTTATGAGGGCTTAGTTAAACTAAATACCCTATTTTGCCCCTCATATCAATCAGTATTAAACTAACTTCAGCTAAAAAGTAGTAGGTAGCTTAGAATCAGCTAGCATTGTCCTAGCAGCCTCAATTAGTGTTCTATTTTTCCTCTCAGCTACTCCATTTTGTTGAGGAGTTCTAGCTATACTAAATTCTCTCTTAATACCTTTTCTCTCACAAAACTGATTCATCTCCTTATTCTTGAACTCAGTTCCATTGTCACACCTAATTACCTTAACCCTTTGATCTATTAGATTTTCTACTCTAGTTATAAAGGACTTAAGTATGCCACTAGTCTCATCTTTAGTAGCTAGAAAGAAAACCCAACTAAACCTACTGTAATCATCTGTGACAACTAGGTGTTACATCTTTTTATTAATCTTTTTACAAATGTTAGACCAAAAACAATATCCATGTGCGACATATCAAAGGATTGGCTGATTGAACTTAATGTTTTGGACTTACAAGAAGAACTTTCGTTGCTTTCCCTTTTGAATGAACACAGTTTGATTATTTTCATAAAAGTATTTGAAGGTAATCACTCTTATAGATTTCTTAATCAGGTGTATTCATAGTTTTGAAATTTTATGTGTCTAAGTCTCCTATGCAAAGTTTAGATTCATCAATGTCGCTTTTGCAAAAAGACTAGTTAGACCTCCTTGTAGGAACAATATTCTTTAAATTATCCTTTACATATGTTCTTTATAGGCACTTTAAGTTAAAATTGATTTCATCAGTTAATTATAGTTTGGAGATATAAACAATACATTCAGTAATCATTAATAGAGAACACAATTCTTTTTTTCACACATTTGTGAGACACTAAAGAGGTTAAAATTTAACTCTCTTATAAAATACACATTCTCAAAATCTAAATTACCAGTTTTGATTGTACCTCTACTTGTGATTTTCCCTCCTTTGGGGTTACCTCCAAAGGCAACTTATCCTCCATCTATTTCTTCATAGTCTGTAAGATAGGACATGTTCCTTGTCATGTGCCTTGAGCATCCACTATCAATCACTCATTGATCCTGTAAATCCATTTGTTGATTGCCCTGCACATTAGATAAGAAAATTAGTTTCTTTTGGGGACCTAAGCCATCACTGACTTGGATCTGCCTTGTGCATCAATATAATCAAACTTCTTTAGGGTGATTGATGCACTGTTGTGTTTAGGAAAATGGTCTAAAACTTTATTCTTTTGGTTTTCTTAAACCAACATGCAGAAGGCCTTAATAGCATTAACATTATTTCTCTTAACAGCATTAACTACTGCTTTTGGCCTAGCAGCATTAACTATTGCTTTTAGCTTAGCAGCATTAACTACTGCTTTTAGCCTAACGTATTTAACATTTTTATCCTTAAACAGTTATTAACCCTTCTGATTAAAATTATGATTTTTTTAAGTTCTCATTCTTAATGAATGGGCCTCTTAACAGTTGAATGTGCTGTTTTAGAAAGATATGACATTGGTCTGGCAACATTCACTGTTGTTTTTGTGTGGGCAACATTAACTTGTCTAGCAGTATTAACTGATACTAAACCAGACTTTCATTAGTACTGCTCTTGGAACTATGTTCTTTGCTCCCCTTTGTTCGAGGCGTCAAGATATGATTAAAAAGCTACAAACAAAAATTAGTGCAAAACTAGTTTCGTCTTTGGATGTGTAAAATATATACAACAAAGTGTATATAAGATGCACTCTATAAATGCTTGACGAAAGCTCTCCCTGGCTCGAGGGAGTCAAGTATGATCCTACAAAACAAAAATTAGTGCAATAATAGCTTTTGTCCGTAGATAAATATGTCATGTATAACAAGTTTATAGACGACCCAATATGATTGCTTGACGACTTGTTCGAGGGCGTCAAGATGACCATACAAAAAGAAAAATAAACGTTGCAAACTTCATCCTTAGATGAGTATGCCATATACCACAAAGTGTATATGCTTGAACCTAAAAAAGAAAATTAATTGCAAACTTCGTCCAGAGACAAGTATGCCAAGCACGACATCGTGTATATGAGTGATCCTAAAAAGAAATAAAAAGATTAGTGAAAATATCTTTCGTATACGCGGATGACATATACAAAAATGTGTATATCCCGTCAAAAAATAATCTAAGCCACTTTTGTCCAAAGACAAGGATACCATACACATTAAAGTGTATATATAAATATGAACCTACAAAGAAAAGATTAGTGCAATATATACTTCGTCTTTTGAGGGCGTCGTATACAATAAGAAGTATATAGGATGCAATATATAAATGATATAACCATAAGAGAATCGTGATCATATAACAAAACATATTATGAAGTGTAGTCTTCTACTAAGAAGGGCATACACTCATAATGGAAAAATGTGAATATAAAATGATTCTCTAAAATAAACTCCTAGAAAAATAAACTATAAGTAAGATAATGCTAAAAAGTATAATCCTACTACTTTCATCATCATGGTTGGTTTTGGTGGCGAGGTTGATGTGTTTGAGAATGAGACACATTTCATTAAAAATTCACTTGGCTTATGACAACATAGGAAAAGATGCTTATGAGTGTTGGGTTGTGGTTATGGTGGAAAGTTTCATGGTGAATCTTTTTGTGAATATAACTTGGTGGATGACACAAGTTTGATAGAAGTAAAAATGTTTATCTCTAAACCTTACCTTGTTGGGTTGATGAAGCACTTTGAGGTGCTAGACATGATAGGTTAGTGAGTAGTGAAATAGGTGGCGGAAGAGGGTGATGACAATGCAAGAAACTAACAATGTACGCTTATTATAAAATTGGTAATGATGATTATGCATGTATTAACATGTAATGAAAGATATAGATTAAAGTATGATAAATGTAGGAATGAGCACAAATTAACTTGATAAAGAAATCGATCTTTATCGACCTGCACAAATTCAAACGAGTTAGTTTTAAATCTAACACAAGATAGAATCAAGAATATCATTCTACAACATGATACTACAAACATTTATACCAATAAATACGAATGAAACTTGTTCACATATTATCACACGAATGACTTAACAAGTAGACACATAGATAGTCAGATATACGAACAAAACACATTCAACAAATAGACACATAAATAGAAATACGCTTAAATTAAGCGAAGAGGTGACATATGTCGCCACTAGCTTAAAATTTCATAATACATGTTCAAAAAATATTGGATAATTCTATGAGTTTTAGAATGACTTAAATGCTAGATAAGCCAAAACCAATTATTAAGTAACCTTAATACAGGTTTAAATTACCCAAATAAAGTGTTAGGTAAAAAATTTAATAACCTAAAATGACAAAACCCTTACTTTGGACCCAGCAACCCCGGTACCCTTTGACAAAGGGTTTGATCTAACACCTCTGAACTAGATGCAGTAAAAAATTTATACTGCTGCTTTAGAAGATTCCTTTGAGTCTTTTTAGTAGCAACATTCCCTCCAAACCTCTTTTCAACAGCTTGCAGCAATGACTTGGCATTTTTTATGGAGTCAAACTTTAATTGATGTTCATTAGGGATGCCCATCAATAAAGTGCTTCTTGACTTCAACTCTAACCTCTTTTCTGCCTTTTCTTCAGTAGTTGTAGGAGCAATTGTAGTCTCAACACCTTCAACAACTTTTGTTATTAGAGGTGCATTACCATTCTCTATAACTTCCCATAGAGAATAATCAATCATTTGGATGTACCATTCCATCCTCATCCTCTAAAGCTCATACTCACCTGGTTTGAGCATAGGCACTTTTGATGCAGCCACCATATGTACAGAGTCTTGATCCATGTCTTCTTAGCAAAGTTTCTCAAAGAAACAAGCTTTGATACCACTTGTTGATCCCACTTGAATAGATCTTGAATTCTTTAGCTTGTGTAAGTTTTAGTTATGCATGATAAATCCTACATAACTATGGTAGAAACTTTGTAAAATATATCAAAGACTATGCGGAATCTAATCTTTGATCAATAAGAAGAATATGCAATAGAACAATAATTCTAATAAACACACAAATTAACAAACAAAGCTTCAATATATTAATATGAATACTCTAACTAGTATTAGGGTTACAAAACCTTGAAGCTATAACGATATCAAAACAAAAGATTTCTAGATGGCAAACTCTATGCCCTAGGACCTCTTTTTATACACCAAGGAGTCCTAGTCGATTTACAATATATTCCTAAAACTTAGAATATTCACTATGATCTATTCTATAAATAACTCATACTTATCACGTAAGTAATCTTGATATCCAATCAATCTTTATCCTTTCTTCTGTCTTTATCCTTTCTCTGACAGTAGAAACTCTTCCAATAGTCTTAATCTTTGAGCAGTTGTAACTTTTGTACTAGCAGCATTAACTTAGCACCAGCAGTAGTAACTTATACACCAGCAGCATTAACTGTGTACAAGTAGTAGTAACTACTTAGAATATTTTCTTCAATCTTCACCAACAGTACTAACTTTACTCTAGCAGTACTAACATATACTAGCAGTAGTAACTAGCAGTACTAATATACACTAGCAGTACTAAGTTACACTAGCAGTACTAAGTTACACGAGCAGCAGTAACTAAGTTACACTAGCAATACTAAGTTACACTAGCAGTACTATGTTACACTAGTAGTAGTAACTAAGTTACACTAGCAGTACTAAGTACTTAGCACATTTTTCATTAACTTTATGCTAGCAGTCGTAACACAAACCTGAGCAGCATTAACTCTAAGAAGACTTTTAATCCCAACAATCCTCCCCTAAACTTGATATTCATCTCCAAAATCATCAAGTTTCTTTATTGAAAGATTCATTAATCAGCAGGAGGATGCTTCCAAACACTTCATTCAGGTATATAGCCTTCCTTAAGCTATTTCTTGACAAATCTAAGAAGCTCAAACGCCATTTCATACTCATAATCAACATGAAGCTTCACATCATTAAACATCTGATGTAGTGTGTGTTTTGTAAGTGGATACATCTTCTCAACCAATATATAAAATAACATGGATTGCATTGTTACACAATGAACTCCACAAGAATCATAAAGCTTCCAGTTCAACACTTTAACTAATCCTTGTTGATTATTCCATACATTATCTTTAACATGATGTTCAAACATGGTCTTTAAATTAAGAACTTCCAAGTCTTCTCTGTCAAAGTTTTTAAGCATCTTTCTAAATGTTAAATACATCTGATGCTTACCATCTGCTCTGATAATTTAGAAAAAGCTTTTCTTTCCTTCTTTGTGGATCTTATAGTCAACAATGGTTGGAGATTTAGTAGATAAAGGTGTAGCATCAATAGTTACATCATCTCCATTATCTGGAATTATTTCCAAACATTGCTTAAGCCCTTCAGACTCTTTGTCTTCTTCCAACTTTTTCTTTTTAGAGCTTTCTTGTTCTAGGTCATCTCCTGCTCTCTTATGCTATCTCTGCATTAACTTTCTTTGAACTTTCTTCCACCATCTCAGTTCTGTAGTCAACAAAGGTATTCACCCTTTTCATTGCTTTGTTAAATACTACTTTGTTGAGCTCTTGTTGGTGGTCTTTTCCTCTTCTCTTCTGCTCTTTTTGCTGCAAAATGTTTTCTTCTTTGCTCTAAGAATTGTACAAACAATCTTGCCTTTTCAGCATCAGTCAATTCTTCTTGCTCTTGAGCTTACAATCTTTGAGCCAACTGATAATCAGCATCAATCTTAGCCTGAATATCATTCCATTCTTCAGTTAAAGCAACATTGGCTTCATATTTTTCCCTTGCAAGTCTCTCATCTTCATCAAATTCAGCTTATAATCTTATAGCTTCTTGTTCATCAAAACTAATTTGATCTTTCTTCTTCATCTTCAAAGGTTCTTCTACCATGATTCTTTTACCCTTGTCCTGAACTTTAACCTATGATGGTTGTTGAGAAGAAACTGTTGGTGTAGTTGCTTGCTCCTCTTAATGAATAACAATCCCTTTAGCCTTGGGTCTTATGCTAGTAGCTGTAACTGTTGTAGCAGCAGTTGTTGTTGTAATTGTACCCTGCTTTGGTTCTTGTAACATAACCTTGTCAGCCTTGGGTTTTGCACCTTTCAAAGCTGCAAGTGCTTGAGCTAAAGTAACTTCATCAATACTTAAGTTCACATCTTTAGAGGCAACTTTAGTTTCGACAACCACCTCATGATCAACTTTAGTTTCAACAATTACCTTATCACCTTCAAGATTATTTACCCCAAACATATCTTCATCTCTGTGAACATTGACCAGATAAATGTCTTCATTAGCATCAATATCATCAATCCTTCCCTGTTTGGATGCATCCTCTTCACCCAAACCTTCATCTTCAGAGGATTCAATCCTAGCTGACAGACCAACCTTGTATAATCTTTTAAGCCCACGAGTTTTTGACCTATTCTTCGTTTCTAGTCTCTTGACCCTCCTTTTCAAACATATAATCTCCTGAGCTTGAGAGGTCTTAGTTTTCTCCCGATCAATAACTCTATTTTGCAAGTTGGTACATAATTCCATCAATTCTTTTAGTTTCAAACTATCCTCATCACTTCGAGGTGTGCTAACTCCTATGAGCAGTGAATCATTGGAAGTTTTAGATACATTCTCAAACCCAGTTTGAGCAATAGTATCCCTCATGGTTTCTTGGCGCCTAGAACCAATACCTGAACTAGTTTTTAAGGAACTTGGTTCATTAAGAGTTGCCTTAGATTGGGTCTTATTGATGTTACCCCTATCCTGCTCTGCATCCAAGCTAGTAGCAGTAGTGGCAGCCCTTTCTAAACTGTCATCCATCTCCTCATAGACAGTCTCATTTGCAACATTGTCTGTAGGACCACTAGGCTGAGGTACCTCAGTGTCCTTTCTCATTGGCTTCCTAGGTTTTTGTTTCTTTTGAGATTGAGACGTTGATGGTTAAATAATGGTGGGTTATTGATGGGGATCAGTAGGATTTGCTGAACCTTCACCCATTTCTTCTTGATGTTGTACTACAATTGTTTGAAATAAGGGTGTTTTTCTTCTAGAAAATCCTTTCCCTACCCTTCTCATGTTTCAAAAAATCTTCTTAGTGTGAGAGGGTGTAACATAAATCCTTTTATGATTTAACATTCCTTCCAGTTGTTTCTCCAAAAACACTTGTACAAATCTTGGATACATCAAGAATTTACCAGACACATTCTCTCTTCTCTCATAGGCAAGAAATGAGCAGATTTAGTGAGACGATCAACGATTACCCAAATCGTGTCTTGCCCAGTCACTGTCCTCGGCAGTTTAGTCACAAAGTCCAAATCGAATTAATGAACTTTTTATATTTTTCAAAAATATAGCAAAATAACTTCCAAAGGAAGATCTCTAAACCTACTTCAACGAATACTCTTCAATAATCGTTCACGAATTCCCCGGCAGCGGCGCCAAAACTTGGTGTGTAGTCAAATTTATATACGTATTATATTAATCCCGTAAGAATTCTTTCCAAAATACTTCTCAACCAAGAGAAATATAAGGTAAAAATCTCACAAAAGAAAACACAATTCGTATATTTTTATCCGGGAAGTATTTTTTCTCGGGTCGTGTCCCAACGAAATCGTGAATTGAGAATTTAGGAATAATTCGGATTCGAGTTTAGAATAGTAAAGGATTTTTGATTTGTTGATTACACTACGAAATATAATAGCATGAATTGAAAAACAATTAACTAGCACGAAATTTAAATGCACAAAACGTTAAAACGCGAGCTAAGATTGGAATTTAAAAACTAAGGCACAACTTTTAACAAATTTTATACCTAAAAATCACAAATTTAAAAGGAAAATTTTAGGAAAAAGAATTAGAATTTTTTATGTATTTTTGAATTTTTTATGAATTTTCAAAGTTTAATGATTTAACTAAAAATAAACTTTTTCTAAAAATTATCACTAAAGTTTTACTTTTATTTTTTAAAAATATTAGATTTAAAATGAAAATTATTGCAAAAAGAATCAAAAAATTTCAACTATTTTTCTATTTTTTATGATTTTTATTAGAAAAAGTAATCACTAAAATCTATTTTAATTTCTAGAAAATACAAATTTAATTGGAAAAATAGGGAAAAATGTTTTTTATAAACTTCAATAGTGCAGAAATCAAATAGGACAAAAAGGCCAATTTTTAAAACTCAATTGAACCCTAATTTGTTCAATTAAACTAAAAACCCTAAATTTACAAAACTTATTACTAAAATATAAAAACTATTTATTGTAAACTAAAAGACAGGGTAGATTTGCAATAAAGACAGAATAGGTAGGGCGGGGAACTATAGAAAATTTACACTACAGTTAAATCGAATAACCCTGAACTTTAAGAAAAGTACCAAATAGACCCCGCGATGCTAGCTTATTATGCTTATTGAAAAAGTATGAATTAGCAAAAACTTAAAACTACAAAGTTGTCAACCAGCTTATTCCTAACAACTTTAACAAAAGCACTTTGGACTTTTAACCAAAGAATAAGCTAGAAAATAAGTTGTAAGTTTCCTGTTACAGAAACTACTAGTTTAAAGAGCTTTTTAGATTCTAGCTTATATTGAGCTTATTTCTAGGGGAAAATGAAAAACAAAAGTAACTAATTCTAGCTTAAGATGTGTACTAGATATATCTAAGAAGAAAATAAACCACTAAGTTATACTCTTGTCTCAATTACAAGAACTTTGATTCTGAAAAATGCAAGTTTTAGGCTTAAGCTATTTTGAACTTTTATCTAATAAGCTAAAGAGCTATATACTAAACTTTAAAGTCTGAATTTTTGAATATAAGCTGTCCTAAGGCTATTAAGCAAACCTAGATAAAAGATTTCTAAAAAATAGAAACTTAAAATAAGAAATCAATTAGAATTTGAGCTAAGAACTAAAAGTGCTGTTGCTGATGCACTCTACTGCTGATGCATTTGACCTGGCAAAGCAATAAAATGCAGCTAACTTTGAGAGCTGATTACTTCACTAAATGTTCCTAAGGAAACACAAAATAACTTTGTACTATAAGTTGCTTTTAAAAGTCCTAAATTCTAAACCTACTACAGTGTGAAAATTGCCCTGGTGCTGGCACAAGACTTATAAGCTCTAAACTTTTGAATTCTACTTTCTAACTTCTAAAAATCCTCTTAACTTGTGAGTTTATGACTTAACTCAACTAGGTAGAAAGATTTGACAAACTTTAGTTGACTTTAAAAGTCTAATCTAGCTTAAACCAAACACACCTTTATGCAAGACTGCCAAAGCTAAGGTAAGCTTAAAGTTCATTTAAAATCAAAACAGATTAAACCTAATATCCCACTTTCTAAAAAAAAATGACATATTAAAAACTAATTAACCTAGTATAAATACCTAGCTTATTTATGAAAATAGGCTAGGTTCTCTACTAAGCTAATTTTACTACTATGACAGGTTTATTTTGAAAAATTTAAACTACACAACCTTATTCTAATGAAACCTAGAAACAGCTAATAACAAACTTAAACAACATTATATTGAAGAGAATTAAGCAAAGCTTGATGAGAAATAAGCAAATATAAAACCTACTTTTAAGCTAATTTGAATCTAAAGGAGTAGAACCTGAAAGTTATGGAGTCTCAGAACTAGAGCCACTCTAGTAGAGTGAGTGGCTCAAATTGTGAACCTAAGTGGCTTCCAAAGCCTCTAAACCAAAGCTTTTAGCTCAATAAGCTATATAGAAGCTTAATTCCTCTTTTGAACCTCCAATTTGAGACTTATGAACTCAAGTGATTATTTTAAAATGTAAATGAGTTAAACTAATTAAATGAAAGCTTAAACAACAAAATTTTACTAAAATTGAGCTTATTAGAAGCAATAAGCTCAAACGAGCTTATTTAGAGCTTATTTGGTTAAATCGACTTCAAATGTAAATCAAAGAACACAAACACTTTTAAAATGGATCTGATAATACTAATATTTACAATTACAAGTTGAAACAAGAGATACAAAGAGCTTAAAAACTTGATTGCTTAAAGTGAAAACGAAAATGCTTAAGAATGGACAATTACAAAGTAAATTTTTAAAACTAAAAACAACCACCGAAAAAGTGATCCTAGGGGTGCTATTTATAGAGGATGAGAGAAGAGGAGGGAAGAGTTTCTAGAAAAGTCCTTTAAATCTCAATCGTCGATCTCTTATGAGCAAATTGTGGCCGTTTGATCATAGAAATGAGGTGTCCTGGCCAATGATTGGATTACACGTGTTTGGTTGTGATTGGGGAGAGCTTATGAACGAATTTGGGATTTATAGAGGAGCGGGGGATGGGAAAAATCGAAGTTGGGTTGTGTAAAGTTTTGGCGGGAAATGTTGTTAGGTCGTTGGAGCTGTTACGAGAAACGCGCTTGTTCTGTTTGAAAGTTTGAGAAGTTTGCAACATTGTTCCTTGTCTTTTCTCCGCCCAAGTTGTAGTTATAAAGTAATTTGAAAAATGACAATTTCAGCCCTTGTGGTTCTTTCTCTCTATTTCTTCTTTAATAATCATCTTTTCTCTTTTGGCAACTTAGGTCCTTGATCTTCAAATCTTCAAATAAGCCCTTGAAACTTTGCACACATGTCATTCTTGGCCCTTTGACTTGTAATTTGACTCTTGACTTCATTTCTTGCTGTGTCGTCTGATCGGCTGTGATCATTGGGTCTGATTCGCACTCTGCTCTTGTACTTTGTCTTTTCCCGTTCTTGTCGGTTTTTTGACTGTTTTTGCTTCTTTTTTGGTCATTTCAAATCCTTTCCTGCACAATTGGACACAAAAGGCACACATTTTCTATTCCTTTTGGCATTTTATGGCATTTATAAGCAAAATCCCGAAAATTACATATACATTTAAGCAAATATCATTAAGTTCTCCCATTTTCCTATGTGATCTCTAGTTGGAACCACAAACCAGATGGTTTACTGATAAATTCTATCTAACCTTTGCACAGTTAAACACTTGCTACATAAGTTGGCAATTTTTGCTTTTATGTTAAGGCCCACCAATATAACTTCTTCAATCCTTATACATCTTATCCATTCCAGAGGTGATGGAATACTATCGAAGCATATGTGACTCCATAGCATAATCAGGCCCAAATCACCAATACAATGAATCCAACTTTGATGTTTAATGCATAACATTCCATCAGCCGAGGTTTTAACATTGTTAATCATAGCCACGCAAATCTTCGTTGATGAGTGCTCTTCTTACAGGCTTCCGATTGAGCACTCAAAAATCTGCTTAGGAAGGTTTATTAACCCTATAGTCATAATCCAAGGCTCGAACAAATCCGTGAGCGGCTTGCTTCTTCCTTTCGAGACCAAGGCATCACCACCACGTTTTGCCTTTCCTGGAATAATATCGATCCTCACAGTCATAGTCCGCTCAACAACTCGAACCATGTCAATTGCCTCATATTCAGTCTCCTTTTTGGTCGAGAATGTGTTGCAAACTCTTATTGATCATGAACACATACCAACACGCACTTGGTGCGACAGATAATGTCTCTACATTTTTAGGGCAAACACTACTGCACCAAGCTCTAGGTCATGTGTGGTATAGTTCTTCTCGTAAACCTTGAGTTGGTAGGATGCGTAAGCTATGACCTTCTCTCTCTACATTAAAACCGCACCCAACCCTTTAACAAGCATCGCAATATACCACGAAGTTCTCACTTCCCTCTGGTAAAGCCAAAATCGGCGCACTATACAACTTTTGCTTCAACAACTAGAATGCAGCTTCTGCCTTTTCTCCCCATTACACTTTCACGCTCTTTCTGAAGTCGGTTTCAGCCTAGGTCTAGCGATTTTATGAAAAGCACCTTCGATTAAACTCGTCGATAGTAACCGGTCCAAACTAGAAATGACGAATCTCAGTTGGGTGTCTTGGGTGACGGCCAAAGTTGATTGCCTCAATACTTCCGCGGATCAACGTGAATTCCTTCACTAACAATCACGTGACACAAGAACTTATACCTTCCACAGCCAAAACACCAACTAGGAACTATGGCGTATAATTCCTACCTTCTACAATAATACAGGATCAACTAAGATGTCCCCTTATCATAGCACCTTTTCCTGCTTTGGAGTAGATTCAAAATATCATCGATGATAACAATCACGAATCTATCCATATAGGGGTTGCACACACTATTCAAGCCAGTCCAATGAAGACAGCTCAGGATGCGTTAGTCAAAACCAAACATACGAATCATTACATGGAACACGTAGTGACCGATAGCGGGTCCTAAATGCTGTCCAATTGAATGTCTTCCTCACGAACTCTGAGTGATGAAAGCTAGATCTCAGGTCGATTCTAAGTAGTCTCTTGACCTTGCAATTGAATTCAAACAAATCGTCCTATCCTCAGAAGTGGGTATCCGGACCTTCACCGTAAGCTCGTATCCGTTCACGATAGTCGATACACATCCAAAAAGAACCATCTTCTTCTTGACAACAAAACCGTGGCTCCCCAAGAGAGAACTACGACCTATAAATCCTACTATCAGAAAGTTCTTTCAACTGAGTAGACAACTCTTGCATTTTTGGACTGGTGCTAATTGATACGGTTACTCGTGCAACAGGTGCATCACCATGGACAAAGTCGATTTGAAATTTCAACATTTTAAGCAGGCGGTAATCCAGGAAATCTTCTGAAAGACAATCGGAAATACCCGTACTATTGGCACTCCACAAGTTTCGCTTCTCCTCCGACTTATCCATTACTTTCTGACGTAAACTTATGCCAGATAAACTTGTGACATCCTTTCTCATATATACTTTTGGGGGTCGTCTTCGTGCACGATATGAAATTCCACTTACTTCCGCGTCCGCATTATTAACACCTACGGATATCACACCTCTATCCATAAGGAATACGGAACAACCTTCTCGTCACAACAACGCTCAACGCGTGTATTTCCAACCAATCCCATACCAGTGATGATGTCACAAACAACCAAGCACTACGGGCAATTAGATCTATGTCAGAACGGATGACCTAATAATCCTAATGTGCAACCTCCTAAGAACAATCTTTGATTCTGAAATTCTTCATCGCAAGTTCTACGGCATAACTAGTTGAGGCTAAAGTGGTTGGTGTAACATCAAGCAAAGCACTAAAGGTAGTCGACCCAAAAACTTCTATCGGCACCAAATCGAATAACATATAAAGCATAACATTTTAATGAGAAGAAACATACCTGACACGTTGGAATTAGGGTTTGTTCCTCCTTCACCAATGGCGTAAGCTCACTCCGTAGATTCGTTACCATCCTAAAGTCCTAGGTTTCCAGTCTTGTTTCCATTCTTGTTTCTTGTCTGGTTTCCACGGTTCTGATTCATCAACTTAGGATAATCCTTCCTGAAATGTCCTGGTCTTCCACACTCATAACAAATAATACCTTGCTGATTTCCAACTGGAGCCCTCTGAGTGTTTGGAGCAATAGCAGCCCTACAACCCTAGTCTGATGTCTAACCTTCTTACAGTTTCCACACCTTATAGTACACAACCCTTCATGGTGCAACCTGCACTTATTGCAGTAGGTAATAGCCCAGCATACCCCCTTCTTTCGTATTCTGAGCCGTAAAAGCTCGGCCACATTCTGCCGCACTAGTATTATTTTGCCCTCTGAACGTGCGTTTGCTGTCCACAGGTTATCCCTTAGGTTTACTTTCCATCCTCCTTTTATTCTCAGCACTCCTTGCAGCAATAACCCTATACCTCTGTCCATCATTGGTTAGATCAATGCGTATAGCATCCTGGAGTCTGGCTAGATTAGCAGCAATCACATTCCCTTGAATGTTTGTCCAGGGTAAAACCTCCCAATAAACCTTTCCACTCTGTCTTCTTCATCAGGGACCATTCTAGTACACAACAAAATCAACTCCTGAAACCTTTGAGTGTAAGCAGTCAATTCGTTTCCTTTCACGATCAAATTCCATAATTCAGTCTCCATCTTATGGATTTCATTCCTTAAACAATACACTTCTTTCTGTCACAACTTCATACATTTCAACCCAATTCATGGCATATGCAGCCTCAACACCAATGCTCTCTTAAGAGAGTATCCACTAGGTCAAAGCACTGTCCTTCAGTGTGCATGTATCATATTTCACTTGATATTTTAGGTGGACAAATACTGATATTGACACAGTCCTATTTACTCCGAACCAGGGGTCAATTCCAACAACGCCTATCGGTTCCCGAGAAATTTTGTGGCTTTACACTTCAAAAAGGTCTTGCAAGTCTTGCACTCTCAAGCACTGTCATGAAACCTCCATAGTTCATACCATGATTCCCATTTCTATTTCCATTTCCATTTTCTCCATTCCTTCCATTTCCATTTCCTCCATTTCCTCCATTTCCATTTCCTCGTTTCCTCCATTTCCATTTCCTCCGTTCTCGCCTTCTTGTTCATCCCCGTTCTCATTCAGGGGTTCAAGGGTCCTTGCGGCTTTCAACGAGCCTCTCTCTCTTCAGCTCCTCGGACGGGTAACCCAACTCTCAACCTCCTCATGAGTCTTGGTACGCTCAGATTGGGTGTTAGGCATTTTCCTACAACATATCAACATAACAACTCATGAGATTTCTAGGTGATATCGAGATCACTAACGGGTATAAATAAAATTTATGGTTAATCACATGAAAATAACATGATCAAAATAAATCACGGAAATCCCATAATGCATGACGCAAGAGCGTAAGTAAATCAAATTATGACATCATATCATAGATAAATACCAATTTCATATCCTCGAACATTAGTGATTACATCACATTAGTTTAAAAATACAGAAAATACGAGTTTCTAATAATACGGTCGCTACTAGACGCTACTGATCGATAACACTAATGAACACATCTAAGGACGATAGCCCATGTGCCTTCCTAGCACAAGTATAAAATCAGAGAACCCTCGTAGTCTGCCAAAAACACTCACTCGTCTCATAAAATCGAAGTCGTCGCATTTGCTCAACCTCTCTCTGTATACGTTGACATGCCGCTGTTGGTCGGTTAACTCTCTGACGTTCTCACACTCGCGGTGCCTCTAAGCCTCCTGTTATCCCTCTCCAACTCAGCAATCCTCTCAGTCAAAGAAATAACTGCCGACTCAACCCTAACAATCCTGTGTCCCTGCTCTCTCTGAACTTCCTCTATAGCCTTAACGAAAGACAGGATAGCCTGAGTGTTGATCATCGGAAAAAAAAAAAAAAAACCTCTGAACCCAAATCTCCCAATGTCTCATACGTATGCCTCTTACTACTCCCTCCTGAGCAAGCTCAGAATATCCTCATAGCATCACAGATGTGTAACCCCTCTCAATCTGACCTCAACCGGGCCTCTCTCTACCCGTCTCTGTCCTCATCACGATCAATAAGCCACAACAACAATTCTTCTAGCATCAATCCCTCTATCCCTAAGAGCCTCTGCCGTAGCATACACTTGTCAATCTCTGCATGAATCTCTAAATCAATATCCTGCTCTAAATGAGGCTCATCACTAACCCTGACAATAGCACCATCCTCAAACTAATCTCTCTAGGATCAACCTCTACATCGCCAATAACCAAAATCCTAAAACTCTCTTAGGTAGGGCCCCCCCCCCCCGAATGGGGGGGGGGGGGGTAACAAATCAGACGACAGGAGAAAAAGCCCCGGATACAAGTGTAAGCATGAAAAGATATCATAGGGACCTACGTATAACAACCCAAAATTTCATAAACCCTATTTTTTACTATTGATCACAATGTAACGGGAAATTTTTTTCGATTTATTACATTACTTGCATTTGTCAATATCTCATATTCATGTAACCTTACATAACTAAAGTAGGACGAGCTCACGTCAACCTATCTATGGCCATATCTAATCTTTAATATGTATGCAAACATCATAACATTTCAAGTCAATATCATCATATCCTTATTACAAAGTACATTATTCCTATAATGTACCATTCGCAACGTTATATCAAAACGGGCTTTAAACCGTTATCGTATACCTCTAAACCCTAATTCCATGAAGATTTAATATCTAAAGTGAATGTACAAGCTACTAAATCATATGTACAAGTAATATAACATTTCATTTGAAATATAAACTCCCTACAAGTCAAGTACAAGCTTTCAAAGCATAATATACAAGTCATTAATGCACGATATCCAAAATAGCCGTTTTACCTCCGTTTTACCTTCAATTTCTTCACCACCACTTTTGTACAAGCTACTACACTCAATATACAATGTGTAAACCCTAATTATTTATATTCATAAACTTTCATACACATATTTTAACACTCAAAACCTAATAATAAAAGACAGCAACCCCTAACACCGAGCAAAATACTAACCATGACCCATCTTGGTATTTAATCATCATCACCCCAAACCAACACTCAAAACAGTAGTAAATACCTATAAATTACAACATTAACAATCATATCATATCATCATTTCATCATTTCAACAAACAATATTCAAGAATTAAACCCATAAAAACCCTAATCTATTTAACACCAAACACCTAAAACTAGGGCCCAATTTCATAATCGGATCAGTCTATAAAATAAGGATCTGAGAAATTATCAATAGATCTGATATTAAGTGAAAACAACTAGGTTTGTAGCCCTATTCAAGTGATCATTTGCGGTGGAATCAACCCGATTCGACGTCGGAAGAATCATGATCAGTTACAGCAAAAAGGCAAATGTACGCAGATTCTGCACACCTGTAGTAAATAGCTATTATCACTAAATTTTTCTATAGAGGCTGACCCTCAAATATTAAAACAAAAACGTTGTAGAGGACTCCAATATATAACTAATGCTCGTGGTTTTGAGCTTCAACGGAATTATGTTGTAATATGGCCAACCATTTTACCGAGACAGATGTTGAGCAGTCCAACAAATAGCCATGAGATAATCAAACCAAACACCCCCTAAAACTCTAGAAAACACCTCCACCTTGCATTCTAGCCTTCATTAACTCATACCCACTAGCCTCTCCACAGTCACCCCCATGTGATCCTAAACACTGGTTATGCAAAGTTTCTTGGCCTCTAAGTGTTGCTAACACTATAAATAGGAGCACATATACTTCATTCTAACTCATCCCCCACTTCTTCTTTCTATAACCCAATTGAGCAAACATTCTCTGCTTCATATGATCCTAAATATACTCTTGTTAAAGTTTCATAACTCAATTCATGCTCATTTTCCATTTTGATCCAACTCGAACACCCGAACCCAAATTTCGCGTTATATCTTAAAACTAGATGTTTATACTGATTAAAGTATTGTTATAATAATATCCTACAATGCTAACTAATGTTAAAATAACCACTTTATTAGATTAATGGAAGAATTTGAACTAAAAACCTAGCGTTTAACCCGTTTTGAAACCCTAATTTGACCCCGTTTTTGCTTCCCACCTATACGATCGTTTTATTTTAAACTTGCGTTACATTAAAACTTCATATTTTAGTTTATTATAACTTATAAATATCTTTTGAAATGTTAAAATAAGCTTGCATGGCAATTTGGACATGTTTTGTAATTATAATCCATGCAAGGGGTATATATCATAACTTTCTGAAACTTATAACTAAAGGGGCTGAATATGTCATTTTATCAAAGTTATAACTAATTGTCTATATGTCCACTTTTCAAAGTGCAAGGTTACTTGGTATGTCTTTTAAAGTAGAAGGACACAAAGTCCATAAAAATGCAAAATCCAAGGGTAAATTCTGCCACTTTTCAAACACAAGGTCCTAAAATGTAACATTTTGAAAAAGTATAAAATCATGTTTAAAACCTTACAAGACATAACTTTAATTAACGCTTCTCGTGCTTAACATTTCCAGATATTGATCAAAACGCTTAAAACCGATTATATCATATCACAATACTAGGGAGCTTCATATTAAGGGGTTTCAACTTGTATTAACGTTTCGACTAGTGTTGGGTTTAAACGAATATAAAGTGCCCCTACATCCTCAAACGTTTACTGATGAATACTGAAATATGATGGCCCGAACAGTGATATCCATAATTCCAAACTCTTCAACAAACTCATAACACTTAAAACTAAAGATCTAAAGTATCAATCTCCTAAGACACCAACAATTTACTCATTTGCGTGACGTGGGCGTTTACTATCATTGCTAATCAACCTCCTTGATATCCTGTTTAAGATTGAGTGATAAAGGACGTCATCTTTCATTTTGAGGAATATTATTAACATTCACATATCAGAGTGAGATTCATAGCCACGCTATTACTACGATTACATGTTTTTAAATAAACCCGCAGAGGATACATGCTTGTTACATAACTCTTTTACCATACTCTTTAATCTTATAACAAGTGGATTACTTTTCAAAGACATAATGAGATTCATAATATCACAGCTTTAAAACTGTGAATCTATAAACCATGAATGCAAGTGTTCTCTAAACTATATGCTACCCTGATATATTATTGCCTAAATACATGAAAGTATCTCTTAGGGTAATATCTCCTAATATCTCTTTGGGTAATATCTCCCAATATCTCTTTGGGTAATATCTCCCAATATCTCTTTGGGTAGTATCTCCCAATATCTCTTTGGGTAATATCTCCCCAATAGTCTCCTTTGGACAGTAAGAGTCGAAGTATCCTCTTAAGGGTAGTACTCCTAAAAATATCTCCTGGTAAAAGTTCCCTGGTTCTAATAGAGTTTAAATATTAGTCATAAGCTTTAGGGCAACAAACAGTTTTTTATAAATAATTAGACTCATTACAATTAATACCCTACTTAAGAGGTGAAATAACAGCATAATTCAACCAATTTTATATACAACCTATGAATTTCAGTCAACCTTTGTGTTGACCCTTTTTATGCATGTTTATCTCAGGTAAATGAGCAACTTATGGCATGGAGTGGCATGGACTCGAAGATGGCTAAAACTTGTTATCATTTACATTTTATGTTTATAGATTTTGGGACCTTCCTTTGTAAAACTCTGATTTGAAATGAATGATAACGTATTTTTTTGAACAAACGTCTCTTTTGGGCCGTTTACTATGATTATGATTTTTGTATCCATGAAGTAATATCCCATACTCTAGCTCCGATGCAATAATGTAAAAAATGCGGTGTTACAGATTGGTATCAGCGCCATGGTTATAGAGAACCAGTCAAAACCTAAATAAACCACATATCTTTCTAGCCAACAAATTCCTCCATGCCACTTACATTCCCAACAAGAGAAAATATACATATCTATTATACTATTACATAAATAACTTATGTTATTTACAATTAGGTTGTTAACAGAACGATGTCTTCTCCCAACCACTCTACTTCCGATATTAAGGATGCTTTTTCCTCTATGAATTATTCTTGAACTATACTTCGGTCTCATCAGATTATTTCCCAGCTTCATTGGGAAGCAATTCTTTTAACTCTTCGAAAAACTCAACTATAAAAAGATTCCACCAGGTATTCTTAACTTTTACAATAATACTTATTGAAGGATACGTACAAGCATTGTATTCTAAGGAATTACATATTTCATCACCAGATCCTATTACTACACCAACTATTTTGACTCCATCTCTGGTATTACCACCATCATTACTATTTGATCCTCAATATTTCTTTGTTCCTGAAGAACTATTACCACCTAAGAAGCGAATTCATTCCCCATCTTCTTCCTCAACTACGTTATCTAATCCATCTTGGAATCAAACTTGTAATTTGGTATCACCATCCTTCTCAGCTTATTACTTCTAACCCCCACCTCAAGAATTGTTGAAATAGGAAATATGTTCAGATAAGATGTATCTTGACAACATCATGAGAAACAAGTTAAAGATATCTTGAATTATTTAGATGAACTCCATCTTCACCGCATTGAGAGAATGGAAGAAGAACGTACTAATGGTAACGAACTAAAGACCGAACTTAAGAGAATCCACACTCAGATTATCAGACTTCAAAAGAAGCGGTTAGGGCAAAAGGATAAGATTGCCTTTGCTCATTACAGAATTTCCGATCTTGAACAAACCATTGAGAAAATCCCAAGCATCATAAACCAAACGGAATCCGGAAGATCTTTAGATGTCATCTACCTGTTCGAAATCAACAAACTCTTAGACTAGTTATAGCTTTACCGAGCCCATGAGATGTGTGGTAAAAAATAGAAACGCTGTGTTAAATCTGACTGGTGTACAGTAGGAGTGAAGGCAAGTTATTTATAAAGGCCAAACCGTTTCGTATCTTATTGTTTCCAACTTGTCGCTCTTTCATCATCATTTCCACTAATTGCATCATTATCTCCGTCTTCATGAATCATACCATAACCCCTAAGTGCTTAAAATTCCAAAATAAGCATTTCTCTGTAAGCATTTTAAGCATCACATTTTCTTTTAAATATTACTTATCAAAACTTGTGTGTCATTCTTACTACTCATCTATCTTGTGTTGATAGAATGCTCAAAAAAGGACATCAACATCCAAAAACACCATCCATAACTTTGATGCCCAACCGGCAACGATTGCTGATTTTACTGGCAGCCCAATGAAGCACAGACTGCTGCCATGGCAAGTGGCTAGCAATCCCAATATGAAACTACTGGACCTAGAGAAATTTCCTTCGCAAAAAGAGGGAAACTACAAATAATTCATAAACTGTCAACCTTTCTACTCAATGTACGGAAGGAAGCAGTTGACCTCATCCCAGGTTTGAACCACTGAATCAAGTATTTTCTCGTAGCACAGTGTGGCCGAGGAATGACAGAGTGACATTTGCTACTTGGTAACTTAAAACTTGATAGATAACCTTGTCCAGTTGGAAATGCAGTATACCCAGCCTATGGGAATAGAGCAAGCTAATCAACTCACCTGGACTGAGTTAAAAAAAAAGCTTCTTCTGACAGAACAAGTTTTATCCTCGGAACTGCGATCAATAAAAATGAAAGATGAATTTTTATGGTCTGACTGTAAATGGAAGTGATCTCAAGACTTATATTAGAAGATTCCAGGAATTAGCCGTTTTATGCCCGAATATGGTACCAAACACCGAGAAACTTATGGAAGCTTTCATCGGGGGACTGCCGCAAAGCATTGAAGGAAACGTTATTGCTTCAAAACCTCAGACTCTGGAAGAAGCCACCAACAATGCTTCACAAGACTAATGGACCAAATAATAAAGCGTAATTCTGTGCAAGAAACCAATGATCACAAACGAAAGTTTGATGATAGAAGGAACACCACCACCAACAACAACTATTCCAATAATCGTGACAAAGACAACTACCCCAATGATCGCAACAACAATAACCACTCCAACAATCACATCAACAAAAATAACTACCCAGATAACCCATAAAAAAAAGCAATAACAAACCGCAACAAGAGTACCATCACCAACAAATAGAAGACAAGAACCCTGTTAGGACTTATCCACCCAAAAAATACCATGAAACCCACCTTCCTTATGCACAAGATGCAACCCTACATCACACAGGAGTTTGCACTGACAGTGTTCGGACCTTGCAACAAAGTGGGTCAACTGACCAGAAACCAGCAGAGACAAAAGATCAACCACTGAAAAACAACTCTTAAGATACTTAGGTTCGCCACCATATACATATCATCTTGAAACCCATTCATAAACACCCAAACACCAAGCTAGCCAATCCTTGTCATTCATTATTTTATCTAGAATCCTATCCCAAGACACATAGCATAAGTATCAATACTCTTAGAGTTTCGGTGATGTAAGATATGTAAAGTTATCCATGAAATAATAAAGAGATTATTCTGTTACATCTTGTTATTTGGTGATATCAAAATTCGACATTATTTGTCAATTCCATCGATTCTATTAATGTTCAAACTCTGAATACTCCCTCAATACCTTTGCAACATAAATTATACATCCTTGATATATATGGGCATCAGTATAATCAACATCTCAGTATGTATCAACAATTCTACACATTACCAATCAATGTTTTTTATGGCTTAGGTATGACGATTCATGATCATCTTAGATTGATATGGAATTAGGTCCACTTCTTCATTGAATAAGGGAAATTATAAATCTCCGAACTATGAATTTAAAAATTCTCAGTACAATGGAAGTTGAAAACCTTCGTTTTTGTAAGTGACAAATTTATAAATAATAGCTTAAGTATATAAATACATACAAACAGTTTCTTCAATCTCCGTTTTGTACAAACAATCCTTAATCATTTTCATTTATTACCTTCAATATCTATTCATTCCAATCTGTATCTCACGTGATTAGCAACTCTCTTAAAAATTCATAATCATTTTCCATTGACATTACTCATTCCATGATCTCCGTATTCTAAAATTTTTCTGTTATATTCTGCAACATAATAGCCAAAAAGGAAACACACAAAGAATCTATACAATGTCAAATGATTTCGAATATAACACTAGGTATAAAAATTTTAGACAAGACATGTGATAGCATTCTAAACGAATGTTGAATTTAAAAGGTTAATGAATAACGAATTCTTAACGATCGCATAGCACAAGCAAAAGCCTGGTAGCCTATAACCACAGGTTCGTAAATCAAGTATTTCATCCACCTAATGGTCCTATCAGATCGGAAGAAATTTATTTGCTGCCATCAGAGGTTATTCTTGAAATAAGTAGACGTGTGAAAGGAGACAATTATAAATTTTGGTGTACACATGAATATATAAATAAATCACCCACGCGGACTTGTGACGCTGATTAACAACATAAAAAATCAAATCATACTCATACTACATCTATTCACTATAACTTTCAATTTAAATCTCGGAATAACGAGATTTTCTGTAAGGGGGGAGACTATAACACCCAAGAATATCATCAACCTATTTTACAATTACAACAAGTGTACGGGGAAATTGTTTCGCTTTAATTCATTACTTGCATTGTCAATATCTCAGTATGTCATGTAACTTACATAACTAAAGTAGACGAGCTCACGCAACCTATCTATGGCCATTCTATCTTTATATATGTCAAGCAAACATCATAACATGTTAAGTCAATATCATCATATCCTTATTACAAAGTACATTATCGCCTATAAATGTACCATTTATCGTAACGTTATATCAAAACGAGCTTTAAACCGTTATCGTATACCTCTAAACCCTAATTGTAACACCCCTAAATTAGGTCGCAGCGGAATAAGGGTCCGGGGGGCGTGTTACGTCATAAGATCGAGATAACACAAAATATAAAAATAGAACGACAATAGTCGTTTTAAAACTGATACATTGGTTTAACAAATACTTAATACAAATAGCCCGAAGCTTTAACTGTGTTCCTGATTATTATTTATCAAAGATACTGGATCACAACAATGAGTTTCCTCCCAAAACATAATACACCATATCCCCTGTAGCATGACTTCCCAATCAAAATCACCAAGGTATCCTTGGGCAAACTATCCGTACTGATCTCCTGAAAAACATTGGTTTAAAAAACGTCAACAATAAGTTGGTGAAATTGATGAGTTTGATAAATCATAATATTCAGACCGCCAGACTTTCCCCGTGATAATGCAACACATGCAGACCAACAATCACAAAACCAGATTAACATTTTCCTAAGCTCATGACACTGAGCTCGACGATCTTTCTTGCAATAATAATATATATTGCAATTTCTGCGCCGATTAAGATGTTCAAACCCGAAAACATCCCCAAATTCAGACATGCCATTTAATAAACTTTCTTTCTCCCGGTGATAGCTAGTCACCCAAACGGGTAGGTTTCGCTATCCCCAAATAGATCAATTCAAACATCGCGTCACACATAATGTAATTGAACGACTACATCCTATGCAAGTTGACAGTTTCATGATAATGGCTCAACATGGGGTATCGCTACTTAAATGCAAACATGAAATCAACATAAAATATCCACTTGCGTCCAATTGTATAAAACAAAGCATGTTTCCACCATATTTATAAATCATTGAAACGTAAAAATGTGAGGTATGAACTCCACCCTGCTGACAAATACCAAATTGTAAATCCACAAATAGAGCGTCACGCAAATTGGATCATGCAACCTATTTAAATAAGGTCCGTATAAGACTAATCACATTGAGCTAATCTCTAACATGCTCATGACATGACGTACGAGGAGTTAGGACACTTTAAATCGTAAATCCAACAACTCGTCGATACGCCATCCGAAGAGGCCTCATTATGAAACTCCCTAGTATTATAGTACTTTGATAACCACATAATATTCTATATAGCATAATCACCGACTAATCGTTTTAGTAAAATAATATTTATAAAGTGAAAACGTTTATAAATAACCCTTTTGTAAAAATGACCTAACTTGGTCGTTTTAAGTCCGTTGCTCGCGTTTCTTACGTCCACGTCTTCGTAGTAAGACGAGTGATCAAAATATTACATTTTCATGTTTTTGATATTCTGCGATGAATAGTGATTTTACTGTTCACAACAGCTCCTTACTCGTTTTAGGGTTTTAATTAGCGTAAACTTGTAATCGTAATAACTTATTCGTTTTAATCCCGATTTTAGTGATTCCTTCGAGTACGTCTTTGTTATTAAAAGATGTATTATATTTTATAAAGTTGGGTCCGCTGATGAATAGTACTTTTACTGTTCATAGTTTATAAAATTACTTTTATAAACTTTAATTATCGAAAATGTCGTAGTTTATTCGTTATAGTTCCGTTTTTAGCGATTCTTTCGAGTACGATCTCGTAATTAAAAGTTATATCATATTTTTGATGTTTTAAAAATATCACTTTCTGTAATGAATAGTAAATTTTATAAAAATAGTTTTATAAAAGTATTTCTCGTTGTAAACTCGTAATTAACGTATCTTTTTCGTTGTAAATCGGTTTTTCGAGTTTCTTATCATTTTGGAATCGTCATGAGGCGTATTATTTTTATATTAGGCTCTACCTACTGTATGAAACACGAAATAAAAACCCTTTTATTATCCAAGTGTATTGATTTATAAAAAGTTTGTTTTATTAACTTTATAAACCCTAATTTATAACTAAACATGTTTATACTTAAACAACATGATATCATAATTATAGATCCATTATTTCATGATATATATGACCATATGACATAAGAAAAAGTGTATAATTTCATAGACATTAGTAAAAACCCTTTTTACATATTCAAAAGTCTTAAGTGGTGATTTAGCCATAAATAACATATTACACATGAAATAATGATAATAAAAAGTATAAAGGAATTTAGAAGACCTTAGGGATGATGTATGAGATGAGAAATGAATGCTAAACCCGTGTTTAGCCTTAAAACCCAAGCTTGCACTTAAGAAAACCCTTGTTTCCAAATAAAAACCCAAATCTTGATTTCTTGCTTAATACTTGCAAATGGTAGAAGTGTATGGGTTGTAGAAAAAATTATATGGATTTGGTTGGGGCATGGTGTAACACCCCCAAAAATACAACAATGCAGCGGAATACCACATGGGGTGCTACTTCATAATACACAACGCTAGATACAAGAGAACGACCTCTAAATGTGTCGTTTGTATGTTTTATGTTGTAAGTGTTATAACTCTTGTATACTTGTATTATATAGAAGCTAGTTGGTCAAAGGATGCAATAGAAGTCCAAGGAACATGAGGAGGGTCTTAGGGATGGGTCTTGGTCATAGGGATGGGTCTTTGGGTCAAGGAGACAAGGTATGGGTGTACTTAATGAATATGTGATGTACATTGACCAAATGGAAGAGTTTTCTTATTTTTCTTGTATATATTGCAAAAATTTCGGCATACATATGATATATATGATATATTTTGTAACTTTTATGTATTGGGTATAAAAGTGGGTATTTGTTGAAGCGTAGAAAAGTTTTGGTGGTTCCGGGAGTGCCTAAACGCAATTTATCGCGAAACGTATACACTTTACGTATCCGATAAAAATAAAATGAACAAAGTTAATAATTATTCTCAAAATAATTATATAACCCTTGCTTGATGTAAACATTTAATTGTTTGATGCCCGTTTACATTGAACGCTAATTTTTAGCTTACGCGATTTAGCTTAATATTTATGATTTCAAGCAAACACGTACAATTCAAAAAGGTACATTGTGAATTTATTGATGTCGTCAATGACTTGAAAACACAGGGTGTTATAGACTTCCCCCGTTAAACGAGCCTTGTCCTCAAGGCTCACGATGCAGCACTTGACGACGATGCGGTCTTGGTGAAGAGGTGTGGGTATTTCTTCTTGAATTGGTCTTCACGTTCCCATGTGAACTCAGGACCTCTCTTGGAGTTCCATCGAACTTTGACTAATGGGATCCGACTTCGCTTCAACCGTTTAACTTCACGGCCCACTATTTCTAATGGTTCCTCAACAAAATGAAGCTTGTCATCAAGATGAAGTCCATCCAACAGCACGGCTAATGGTTCGTCGGCGTAGCACTTCTTCAAGTTGGATACGTGAAACATATTGTGAACCTTGCTCAGCTCTTGAGGAAACTCAAGCTTTGTAAGCAACAGATCCAACCTTTTCCATCACCTTGGATGGTCTAACATACCTGGGGTTTAGCTTCCCCCGTTTGCCAAAGCGTACTTCTCCTTTCTAAGGTGATACCTTAAGCATAACTCGGTGGACAACTTGAAATTCTACTAGCTTACGTCTCACATCGGCGTAACTCCTTTAGCGAGTAAGTTTAATAGTGGATTGTCCTAGGCGACTAGTGATGTGTCTCGGCTTCTTGGCTTAGGATTTGATGTCGACTTCAGTGTAAGATGGTGTAAGAGTTTACTTAGTTATCAGGATTATTAGTTTGGTTCCTCGTGATAGATATGTTTTATGAATACGTACACAAAACTTGATATAAATAGAAAATTGTTTTCTCGACGAGCAGTTTTAAGGTGACTACTCTCAGCATGGCATGGTCCTTCCTGAATTATACATAGTTGATCAGGCTATGTATATTTGAGGGCTAACGATGCGATGCTCATTTTCGTCAAAATAGTGTTATAATTTGACTTTCAAAGTAGAAAGTTAAAGTAAGGTTGACGAAATTTTCACAACACATTGATTTGATAGGTAATTTGAAATTGTTCGTACAACGGAAATTTAAGAGAAATACAACGAGGACTCCTAAGGAGGTAAAGTCTAAGATAGTTCCAACTTAGGATTTATTAGGCAAAGCGAGACAACTTTCTCTTTTAAGCTTCGATCTCGTCTTCAATGTTGTTAGGGTCTTGATCGGTTTCTCCTCCTCCTAAGGCAAGCACCATTCCATGTGTTCCAGTACCTTCAGCTTGGTTTCCATGGTTTCGGTTCTTTAATTTTGGGCAATCACTCTTGTAGTGCCCTTGGTTCCCACATTCATAACAAGTGAGGGTTCTTTGATTATTAGTAGCAGCAGAACTCCAACAGTCTCGGGTCAAATGACCGACCCTCTTGCAGTTTGCGCATTTTACAGTGCATGGGCCATTGTGGTGAAACTTGCACTTGTTGCACAGCGGTAGAGTTCCAGCATACTCTTTTCTTTCACTAGTCACAGCGGCGTAAGCTTAGACCACATTCTGCCTCTTGGGAAGTTGTTGTTGAGCTGGTTGACGGTTGTCAAAAGTGCTGTTGTTCTTAGCTTTCAACTCTGTTGCCATTTCAGTAGCTTCCTGTATGGTTTTTGGTTTTGACGCCACAACACTTCCGTGAATCATGTCGGGCAAACCACCGACATACCTTTCAACCTTGTTAGACTCCTCAGGAAACATTCTAACACACAGTAGTGCTAGTTCCTGGAAACGTTGGTTGTACCTTGTCACATCGATAGATTTTACTTTAAAATTCCACAACTCAGCCTCGAGCTTCTTCATCTCGTTCCTCGGACAGTACTTGTCAGTCATTTTCTTTCTCAGATCTGTCTAGGTCATTGCATACGCAACATCATAACCAACAATTCTAACGTGGGAATTCCACCACGTCAGAGCTCCTGCCAAAAGAGTACAAGTGGAGAACTTGATCTGATTTTCCACAGAGCAGTTGCTTATGCGGAATACAGTCTCCATCCTTTCAAACCATTGGGTTAGTTCGACCACTCCCTCAGTAAACACCTTAGAATGTCTTAGGATAGATGTGTATAGAAGTGTATAGGTTGAATAAAATTTTGTATGGATTGTGTTGGGGTTGGTTTTGAGCCGTGAGCTCTATAGAGCCAAAAGAGGGTTTTTGTTTGATTTTTACTAAGTGTTTTACTTGTATCTTTTCTCTCATCACTAGATACATGTATATAAGGTATAGATTTAGTCAAAGGAATATGTTGAGGTCTTAGGAATGGGTCTTTGGTCTTAGGGATGGTCCTTAGTCAAAGAGACAAGGTATGGGTAGGCTTTAATGAGGTATGGTGTGGTTTAATGAAAGATGTTGTTCTTTTGACCAAAGTGTGTATACTTTCTTATTTCTTTGAATTATTTGCCAAGATTTCGGCATATATAAGATATACATGATATATTTTGCAACTTTTTTTATGTATTGGGTATAAAAGTGGGTATTTGTTGAAGCGTAGAAAAGTTTTTGTGGTTCCGGGAGTGCCTAAACGCAATTTATCGCGAAACGTATACACTTTACGTATCCGATAAAAATAAAA